>JAODAL010058638.1:0-21972 GCA_025379985.1 Phyllomedusa bahiana | reverse complement strand
CCGCACGCCCCCAAGCCATTTTCCCAAAATCCCCCGGCCCAAAATTCCCCACACCCCCCAACCCCCCCCAAAAAGCCGGCCCCCCCACCTCCCCTCCCGCAACCCAGCCCCCCCATTTAAACACCCCCCAAACCCAAAACCCCCCACCCCACTTCAAAATTTCCCCCAAACCAAAAACCCCCGCCCCATCCCCACCCAAAACCCCCACATCCCCGGCCCCAAAAACCCAAACCAAAAAACCCCCCCCCAACCCCCCCCCACGGGCCCTTTTTCACACCCCCCCCCGGGGCCCACCCAACCACTCACATCCCCGGTAAACACCCCCATAAATGCCACCACTCCAAATCCCCTTTTTAAATCCCCCCGCAAAAAAAACCGCCAGCCCCCCCCCCCCCAACCCACATCCCCCCCAACATCCCAAAAGGCCCCCATTTCAAAAAGCCGGCCCCAAAAATCCCCCCAACAGGGCCCACCCGGATTTTCCCCCCTTTCCCCCGGCCCCCCCCCCCACAAACCCCGCAAAATCCCCCAGCCATTTTTTCACATGCCGGTCAAAATCCCCCAAAAACCCCCAACCCCACTCACTTTCCCCCGGCCCCCCAACCCCGGGCAATCCCCCCACCCCCACTCACTTTGCCGGTAAAACATCCCCCCCCAATTCCCACCAAACTCACACCCCCCCTCTAACAAAAACATGATTTTTGTTAAACCTCACAAAACCCTTTACCCCTTCCCTTTTGGCCCCCCTGACTAAAAAAACCCTGGCTAAACCCCCCCCCCTTGACACAGCCCTTCCCCTGCCGCACCCCCCTTTTTTTTTAGGGGGCCCCCCCCCCAAAAACTCCCCACCCTCCCCCCCTGGAAAACAAGAAATGGTGGAGGGTGCCCCGGGCCCCCTCCCTGCCCCCGAAAACCCTCCCCTTCCCTTTGCCCCCCCGCCCCCACCTCCCCCCCCTTCACCCCTCACATTTTTTCCCCCTCCTTTTTTGGGGGTAAAACTCTTTTTTCACATCAAAGGGCCCCTTCCGACCCCCCCAAGTGGTTTTTTTTCCCCTTTCCCCGCCCCCGCCACCCCCCCACCCCCACTCCCTTTTCTTGCCCAAACTTTTGTTTTCCCGGGCCCTTCTCCATTTTTTCCAAACCGACATCCCCACTAAACACCCAGGGGAAAGACCTTCAATCCCAATCGACCCCCCCCCCACCCCCTCCCTTCCAACAAAACCCCTTTCCCCTTTTGCCCCTTTCCCTTTTTCAACCCCCTTCCCAATGGACCCCCCCCGGGGAGCCACCCCACAAAAAAATGGACCACACACGGGAAAAACCCCCTTCCACCCTTCCCCCCCCGCCCCCCTCCCCCCCCAAAAATCGACACCCCCTAACCCTCCCCCCCACACCCTTTTAATTTTTCCTTGGAACCCCCCAACCCTTTGTTTAAACCTTCCCCCCACTACCCTTTCCTTTTCCCCCCCACCTCCCTCCCCCCTATCCTCCATATCCATTTAACGCCCCCCCGCAGGAATTTCAAAAAAACCCCCCCCAAACCCCCCCCAAAACCCCCCTCCCCCTGACCCCCAAAAAACCCCCTTTTTCCACTATCTCCTCATTCAATGCCCCCAAAAACGCAGCCACCACTTTCTAAAAACCCAAAACCCCCAACCCCCCCCAACCCCCCTTGGGGCCCCTCAGTCCCCCCCCCCTCCCCCAACACCCCAAACAAAAAAAACCCCGAAAAAACCCAACAGACAACCCGGGCCCCCACCAAAACCCCCCAAACCAAACAGCTGGGGCGACCCCCCCCAGAGCTGTTTTTGAAGGGAACCGCTGGAAAAAAAAAACCCACCCCCCTTTGGGATGTTTCCCTTTTTATACAAACCCCTCACTGCAAAGCCCTTTTTTAAGTTCGAAACCTCCCCCCAGCCCAAAAAACAAAAAAAACTTTTTCCCAACCACTCTAAATTTTTCCCCTCCCTGCCCCCACAACCCCAAACAATTTTTAAAAACCCTTTAAACTCTCTTCCCCCTTTCCCCCCAACCCCTTTCCCCCCCCCCATCCCCCCCCTTTTTTAAAGAGATGCCCCTTTTGCCTTTTTAAATTTTTTCCCTTCCAGAAAAAATAAAAACCCAAATCAAAAAGAAAGTTTTAAAGCCCGCGGGTTCCCCCCCCCACCCCCCCCTTACTTTTTGCAAACCCGCTTTTTCCCCCTTTAATTTTTGGGGCCCTTTTCCCCAAAAGCCCCAAACCCCAAGAAAAAGCTCCCCCCCCCTTTTTGGGCCCCCCAAACCCAAACCCCCTCACCCCTTTGGAAAGCCCCTTGCCCCCCATTTCCCCATCCCCCAACCCCCAATTCCCAGACCCCCAAGGGGGTTTTCAAACACCCCCCAGCACTTTCACCCCAATTCCCCCTTCCCCCCTTTAATCAGAAAACCCTTTTGGCCCAATTTTCCCTTTTTCCCCTTTAAAACATCCTCCCCTTTAACCCCAAATTCCAAAAATCCAAAAAAATTTAAAAAAAAACCCCAAAAAAAACCCCAACCCCTTAAAACCCCTCTTCTCTGCCCCCCAACAAATTCCCCCCCAACTCCCCCGGGTTTCCCTTTTTTTCCCTTCCCTAAACTCCTCGAGAAAGCACGTACAAAACCTTTTTAAAAACTTGCCCCCCCCCCTCTCCTCCCAACCCCCTCCCCCTTTTTGACCCATTTCCCCAAATTCGGGTTTTTTTTTTCGCCCCCCAAACCACCCCCTACCCAAAAACCCGGGCCCCCAAACCCCAAAGGTCCCCAAAAATAAAACCTAGAAAAAAACTGCAAAAAGGCCTCATGCCCCCCCCAAAACTCTGGGGTTTTCCCCTCCTCCTAAAACCCCCTTCCCCCCCCCTCCCCCCCTTTTGACATTTTCCCCGCCCTTTCCCCTTTCCCCCCCCCCCTAAAAAATCCCCCCCTTTTCCTTTCCCCTCGGAAATTAAAACCCGGAAAATTTTTTTGGCCCCCTTACCCCGGGGATCCCCTCGTACCTAAAAACTAAACGGCCCTTTTCCAAAACGCCCTCTAAATTTTTTGCTCCCCCCCCCCTTTTCCCCCCGGCCCCCCCTCCCCCGCCCCGGGGGCCCCCCCCAAGGGGCCCCCGTCCGGGGGTCCCATCCCCCTATTCCTTTTAAATCAAACCAACCCTTTCCCCCCCGGGCAGTTTTTCTTTACCCCCTAAACAGGGCCCCTTTTAAAATTACCCCCCCGGGGTAGGGGGGGATGGAAAAACCCAAAACCCCCTTAACATTTTCTCCCCCAGATGCCCCCCACTTCCCCACCCCCTCCCCCGGAAACCCCGGGACCCCCCCCGCCCCCCCCCATTTTCCTCCTTTTTCCCCTCATCCCCTTTCCCCCCCCCAAAAAACAAATGTAAAAAGGAAAAAGAAACTCATAAATTTTTTCCCCACCACCCAAACCCTCTACCCCCTCCCCCCTAAATCCCCCTTCCCCCCCCTTAAAAAGGCCCAACCCCCCCCCTAAAAAACTTTTTTCCCCCCAACCCCGGCCCCCAAAATTTCCCGCTGTTTTTTGGGGGTTTTTCCTAGCCCTTCTCCCCTTTATTTTTTAAAACCACATACCCCCAAAACCCCTCAACCTTTGCCTCCCCCCGCCCCCAAACCCGAAAAAAAAACCTCCTCCGAAACCGCATTCGTTCCTCGGCAAAAAAAACCCACAAAAAAAAAATCCCCTTGGGCCCCAGGGCCCTTGCCCCCCCCAACCCCCCCCCCTGCCCAAAAACTAAAAACCATTTTTTCTCAAATTGGCCTCCCAGCAGCACCCTCGCTCCCCCCCCCAAAACCACCCCCCTTAAAATCTGTTTTGGGCCCCTTTTCAAAACCCCCCCCCTCTCCCCCCCGCACTCCCCCCTTCCCCTTTTCCCCTCTGCCTTTTTCCCCTTTTTCCCCTGGTTTTTCCCAATTGGGCCCACAAAATTCCCCATTTCAAGCAAACAAACCCAAAGGGGACCTAAAAAGGCCCCCCTCCAAAAACCTCCCCCCCTCCAAAAAACCCCCCTCCCCCCCAAAAATTTCCCCCAAAATATCCCCCCCCCCCACCCCCCCCCGCCCACCCCCCCCGCCCCCTCAAAAAAGGCCCTTTTTCTCCCCCTGCTCCCCCCCCTTATCACCCCTTCCCCCCACACAACCCCGTCCCCAAAAGATTTCCCCTCCCCTGGTTTTTTAAAAACCCACACTTTTTGGAAAACTAAATTTCCCCAAAAAACACCCCAAAACTCTTTTTCCCCTCCCCCTTTTTTCCAACCAGCTTAAAAAAGGCAACCCCTAAAAAACCCCCCTTTTTCCCCGGGTTTTTGCCTAAAACCTTTTAAAACAAAAATTTTGGTTCACCAAATTTTTCCCCCCCAAAAAACATGCCCCTGCCCCCCCCCCCCAAACTCCTGCCCCCCTTTCCCCCCCCCCCCCTTGTAGTTTTGTAAGCCCCCTCGGGGGGCAGGGAAACCCTGTCCCCCCCCCCTTCTGCCCCCGGGGCCAATTGCCCCAAATTTTTCCCTTAACACGGTACTTCTTTTGCCCTTAAATTTTAATGAAATTTTAACCCCCTCGAATTTTAACAGGGGCCCGAAATAAATTTGGCCCCCCCTTTTAAAAAAAAAATTTAAATAATAAAAAACCAAAAAAAAATAATCCCTCACACGCCAGTCACTCACATTCTGCACATGCCAGTCACTCACATGCCACTCACATCCCGCACATGCCAGTCACTCACATCCCGCACACGCCAGTCACTCACATGCTGGTCACATCCCGCACATGCCAGCCACTCACATGCCGGTCACATCCCGCACACACCAGCCACTCACATCCCGCACATGCCAGTAACTCACATCCCACACACGCCAGTCACTCACATGCTGGTCACATCCTGCACATGCCAGTCACTCACATCCTGTCACTACGCCAGTCAGGTCACAAATCTGGTCACATCCTGCACATTGGCCAGTCACTCACAAGCCGTTCACCATCCCCACAAGCCAGACCACTCACATGCCGGTCACATCCGGGGGGGGGGGGGGGGGGGGGGGGAACCACGCACCAGGGCTCACATGCCGGTCACATCCCGCACGCGGCCAGCCACTCACATGCCGGTCACATCCGCACGACGCCACCACCTCACATGCCTGTCACATCCTGCAGCACGCCGCCAGCCACTCACATCCGGTCCACATCCCGCAACGCGCCAGTCACTCTCACATCCCACACAGCGCCATTCCACTCACATCCCGCATCAAGCCAGCCCTCATACTGGACGTCGACATCCCGCACACTACGACAGCCACTCACATGCCGTCACATCCCGCACACCCAGCCACTCCCATTCCGTTCCATCCCACACATGCCAGCCACTCACATGCCGGTCACATCCCGCACGCGCCAGCCACTCACATGCCAGTCACATCCCGCACATGCAGCGCCACATCACATGCCTGGGGGGGGCCGGTCACATCCCGCACGCTCCAGCCCACTCACATGCCGATTCCCATCCCACACATGCCAGCCACTCCCATGCCGGTCACATCCCGCACGCGCCAGCCCTCACATGCCGGTCACATCCCGCACACGCCAGCCACACACATGCCGGTCACATCCCGCACATGCCAGTCACTCACATCCCACACATGCCAGTCACTCACATCCCTGACAGACGCCACCACTCACATGCCTACTCAACTCACATCCCCGCACATGACTGCACACATGCCAGCCACTCACATGCCGGTCACATCCCACACCCCACCACTCACTGTGCCGGTCACATCCCGCACACGCCAGTCACTCACATGCCACACACGCCAGTCACCCACATGCCGGTTCACACGACCCACACACGCCAGTCCACTCACAGCAGGTCCACATCCCGCACATGCCAACCACTCATGTGCCGGTCACATCCCGAAAACGCCAACCACTCACATGCCGGTCACATCCCGTACATGCCATTCACTCATATGCCGTTCACATCCCGCATACGCCAGTCACTCACATCCCGCACATGCCAGCCACTCACATGCCGGTCACATCCCACACACGCCAACCACTCACATGCCGGTCACATCCTGCACACGCCAGTCACTCACATGCCACACACACACCCATTCACATCACATCCCCGCACGCGCCACCACTCACATGCCGGTCCACATCCCACACAATGCAGCCACTCCCATCCGGTCACAACCCTCCGCGCCAGCCACTCCACTATGCGTCCCACCCACACATGCCAGCCACTCACATGCCGGTCACATCCCGCACGCGCCAGCCACTCACATGCCGGTCACATCCCGCACACGCCAGCCACTCACATGCCGGTCACATCCCGCACACGCCAGTCACTCACATCCCGCACATGCCAGTCACTCACATCCCTAACATGCCAGCCACTCACATGCCGGTCACATCCCACACATGCCAGCCACTCACATGCCGGTCACATCCCGCACACGCCAGCCACTCACATGCCGGTCACATCCCGCACACGCCAGTCACTCACATGCCACACAAGCCAGCCACTCACATGCCGGTCACATCCCACACAACCAAGGACACGGCCATCACTCACTGTGCCCTGGCACATCCCGCACATGCATCCACTCATGAGCCGGTCAACATCCCAAAACGCCAACCACTCCCAAAATGCCGGTCCCCACATCTCGTACATGCCATTCACTCATATGCCGGTCACATCCCGCACTCGCCAGTCACTCACATCCCGCACATGCCAGCCACTCACAGCGGTCCACATCCCGACACAGCCATCCACTTCACATGTCGGTCACATCCTGCACACGCCAGTCACTCACATGCCACACACACCAGTCACCATCACAACCCTGACAACGCCAAGCCACCACATGCCGGTCACACCCGCACATGCAGTCACTCACCATGCCACACACGGCCAGTCACTCACAAGCCGGTCACATCCCGCACAACGCCAGTCACGATCACTCCACACAAGCGCCAACCATCACATGCCGGTCACATCCTGCCACACGCCAGTCCACTCCATGCCACACAACACCAGTCAACTCACATCCCCTGACAACCCACAATCACATGCCGGTCCACATCCCGCACATGCCAGTCACTCACATCCCACACACGCCAGTCACTCACATCCCGCACACGCCAGCCACTCACATCCCTCACATGCCAGCCACTCACATGCCGGTCACATCCCACACATGCCAGCCACTCACATGCCGGTCACATCCCGCACACGCCAGTCCACTCCACGAGCCAACACATCCCGCACCACGCCAGCCAATCACATTCCGGTCACATCCCGCACCCGCCAGCCACTCACATGCCTCACAACTCCTGTCACATAGCCAGCCACTCACATGCCGGTCACATCCCGCACATGCAAGCCACTCACATGCCGGACACATCCCGCACGTGCCATCCACTCACATGCTGGTCACAATCCCGCACCATACACGCCAGTCACGTCACAATGCCCGGTCACATCCCGCTCACGCCAACCACTCACATGCCGGTCACATCCCGCACACGCCAGCCACTCACATCCCACACACGCCAGTCACTCACATCCCGCACACGCCAGCCACTCACATGCCGGTCACATCCCGCACATGCCAGTCACTCACATCCCGCACATGCCAGTCACTCACATCCCTAACATGCCAGCCACTCACATGCCGGTCACATCCCGCACATGCCAGTCACTCACATCCCGCACATGCCAGTCACTCACATCCCTAACATGCCAGCCACTCAATGCGTCCACGATCCCGCACACGCCAACCACATCACATGCCGGACACATCCCCACAGCCAGCCACTCACCATGCCGGTCCCATCCCGTCACATTGCCAGCCACTCCCATGCCGGTCACATCCCGCACACTCCAGTCCCTCACATGCCGGTCACATCCCGCACACGCCATCCACTCACATGCCGGTCACATCCTGCACACGCCAGTCACTCACATGCCACACACACCAGTCACTCACATCCCTGACACGCCAGCCACTCACATGCCGGTCACATCCCGCACACGCCAGTCACTCACATGCCACACACGCCAGCACTCACATCCCTAAAATGCCAGCCACTCACATGCCGGTCAAATCCCGCACATGCCACCACTTCATCCCGGTCACATCCCCCCCATGCCAGCCACTCACAGCCGGCACATCCCGCACATGCCAGCCATCACATCCCGGTCACACCCCCCACATGCCAGCCATCACATCCGGTCACATGCCGACACGCCAGTCACTCACATCCCGGTCACACCCCGCACATGTACTGATATTTTGATTTTTTGGACGGCGTTTCCTTATTGTTTACAGAGTTTTTTTTTTGCTTTGGGGCATCCCCCTTCCCCCCTACAGATACGGGTCACTTACACTCCCGGCCATTTTATTAGGTAACCTTCCAACTGCCGTTAACATTAATTTTAATCAGCCAATCAATGGCGGCAACTCATGCATTTAGGCATGTAGACATGGCAAGACAATCTCCTGCATTTTCAAAGACATCAGTATGGGAAGAAAAGGGGGATTTGAGTGCCTTTTTAACGGGCTGGGTTTTTGGGGCCCGAAGGGCTGGTCTGATATTTTAGAAACTGTATCTCCTGGGGTTTTCACGCACAACCATCTCGGGTTTACAGAGAATGGGCCAAAAAGAAAAAACATCCCGGGGGGCAGTCCCGTGGGGGGAAAAGCCCCTTTTTGATGCCAAGGCAAGAGAATGGCGACTGGTTCGAGCTGATAGAAAGGCAATAGGACTCAAATACCACCCGTTAAAACCCAAGGGAGGCAGAAGAGCTCTCTGAACGCAAGTAGGCCAATTTGAGGCAGAGGGGCCAGCAGAAAACCACACCGGGTGCCATCCTTTCAGCTAAAAAACAGGAAATGGGCTCCAATTGCCCAAGCCTCAAAATTTGGGACGTAAGATTGGGAAAAACTTTTGCCGGGTCTGATGAGTCTCGATTTCTGCTGCGACATTCGGATGTAGTGTCAGAATTTGGCGTCAACAACATGAAAGCATGGACCCCATCCTGCCTTGTATCAACGGTTTCAGCTGTGGTGGTGTGTCATGGTGTGGGGAAATGTTTTTCTTGGCACTCTTTGGGCCCCTTGGTCCCAATTGGAGCATCGTTGCAACACCTTGTGGAATCTATGCCACGAAGAATTGAGGCAGTTCTGAAGGCAAAAGGGGGGTCCAACCCGTTACTAGCATGGTGTACCTAATAAAGTGGCCGGTAAGTGTAGATGAACATCTCCTCCATGTGTTGAATTGCCCTATTGGTTATGGGCATCTCACGGCGCGTGCGCAGGATTGCTACGCAAGCGCTTTTACCTTCGGGCTTTTCTTATGTCACGGACATGCGCATTGACAACGCATAAACGTCGACTTTTGAATAATATGTGCGGCATGCCTGGGATCAGTGACCCCCTCGCTTTTATTAATAGATGTTTTTTAATTATATGATTATGCAATTGTATATTTTATTTATTTTCTATATGTGAATGCAACTTTTTTGATACACTTTTTTATAACCATGCACGTTTATTATTGTCACTTTGATTGATGTCAGTTTTTTGTAATAATAATATGTGAATATGCACTTTATTTATGTCATTTGTCACTTGTTTGGGTATAAATACCCCTTAACCACATGTATCACAATGCCTGAAAAAGGTCCTATTGTTGGACTGAAACGTTGTAAGGACATGGGTGAATAAATCTTATCACGAGTTTTGCATCATTTTGGAGTGCTGTGGATTTTTGGCTGTTTCTACATTGAGGGTCTGTGGTCTGGACTTGTTCCACTGGCACCCATTCTTTATTTTTATGAGTGCTGCAGTATATATTTGAAGATAGTATCTATCTATCTATCTATCTATCTATCTATCTCATATCTATCTATCTATCTATCTATCTATCTCCTATCTATCTATCAATTATCCTTCCTATCTATCTATCATCTATCTACTCATCTATCTATCTATCATCTACTATTATCAAACTATCATCTATCTATTCATATCTATCTATCTATCATCTATCTCCTATCTATCCATCAACTATCTTTTCTATCTCCTATCTATCTCTTATCTATCTATCTCCTATCTATCTCCTATCTATCTCCTATCTATCTATCTATCTATCTATCATCTATCTCCTATCTATCTATCTATTATCTATCTATCTACTCCTACATCAATCTTATCTATCTATCTCATAAACTATCTATCTATTCTATCTATCTCAAACTATCATCTCCTATCTATCTATCTATCTCCATTATCTATCTATAAAACTATCTATCTCATATCTATCTATCTATCTCATATCTAAACTATCTCATAACTATCATCTATCTATCTATCTATCTATCTATCTTCTATCTATCTATCTATCTATCTTCTATCTATCCCCTACTATCTTTTATCCTATCTTTCATATCTATCTTCCCTACTACTATCTATTTTCTACTAAATCCTATTATTCCTATCATCTATCTGTCTCCATCTATTATCTTTTATCATCTATTATCTATCATCTACTATATCTATCTCCATCTTTTATCTACTATCATCTCCATTCCTATCTACTTCTATCATTATCTATCTATCTATTATCTAACCCTATCTATTATCTATCTATCTATCTATCTATCCCCTATCCCCTATTATCTATCTACTACTATCTATTATTATCTACTTTTAAACCCCTTATCTCCTATTATTATTCCTATTATCTATCTATCTTTTCTATCCCCATTATTATCATCTATCTATCTCATACCCTATTTTTCTATCAAATTCTACTCATATCTATCCCCTATCTATCATCATCATCATCTATTATCTATCTTTTACTTCTTTTATTAACCCCTATCTTCTATCTATCTCCTTTTCCCCTCTCTATCATCTATCTATCAAAACCCCTATCTATCTCCTATCTATTATCTACTATTTTACTATCATTTCTACCAATCTATCTTTCTATCTAATATCTATCTCTATCTATTTATCTATCTTTCTATCTAATATCTCTATCTATCTATTATCTATCTATCTCTATCTATCTAATCTATCTATCTATCTATCTATCTCCTATCTATTATCTATGTCTCCTATCTCTATCTATTATCTAATCCTAATTCTATCTCTATATATTATCTATCCTCCTATCTATCTATCTGTCTATTCTATCTATCTTATATCCATCTATCTATCTCCTATATATCTCCTATCTATCTATCAATTTTCTCTATCTTTCTCTCATATTTTTCTATCTAGTCTATCCACTTTCTATCTAATCTTCTATCTATCTATCTATCTATATCTATTGATCTATATAATATCTATCTATCTTTCTAGCTATCTATCTATCTATCTATCTATCTATCTCATATCTATCTTTATCTATCTGATCTCCTATCTATCTATCTATCTATCTATCTATCTCCTATCTATCTATCTATCTATCTATCTATCAATCTCTCTATCTATCTATCTCTCATATTTATCTATCTTTCTATCCTGTTTGATAAGGACGACAACAAAACCTACAACAGAAATTTGTTCAAAGAAATAAATGCAGGGACTTAGCAATGGTTGATAGACAGCAAGGCGGGGGATGACAAGGAACGGATGGAGATGGAAGGATAAACAAATTAAATTCAGAAGCAAAACACCAAACAATACCTGACCCTAACAACTAACTTTCCCTAAAACAGTCCCTAACCTGTCCCTAAAGCTAACCCTAACACAAGGCACCCCTTGGCTCTATCCTATCCCTGACAATATCCCTACAAAATACTGTCCCTACCAAAACAGCTAAAAACCTTCTTAGAAGTAGAACACATTGAAAGACTGACACTGGGCAAACAGAGATAACAGAAGACTAAAGATAAACAGGGCTCTAACAATTGGGAACATATAAGGAGCCAAAAGGAGTAAATGCAACAAGCTCACAAGACACAGACTCTCAGCTACTAGTATAGACAGCAACCAGCCTCACAGTGATACTCTGTATTTTAGAGGTGAGCAATCAGCCACTCCCTAGTAATTGAGCTCACATGTGCCGCCGGGTCAGCTGATAGTCCAGAGAGTTTTTTGAGGCAGTTGCACAGCATCAGTCTCATGTGATCGACTAAATCAAAGAGGATGATGTGGCGAGGAGGATTCCTGCCAGTGCTAACACCAAGCTCCTGATTCACTTTTCTTTTCACTCCTGATTTCTGCCCTCATCTTCTTCTATGTATTCCACCCTGTAAAGCGGTATAGATATGGTCCCGCTCAGTATGCTGTGTATGGGAGACATCATAGCGGCCGCTGACTCCCTCTATAGAGGCGAAATAAGGAAAGTCAGACAAAAAGAGATGGAGCTGTGAACGGGGGTGGGGGGGGGGGGGGGGGGGAGCTGGGTATGCAAGATCACATTATGGTCAGAAATGGCGCCTGAATCTATGTACATACGATGGCTTATTCTAAAAACACACCTGAAACGGCCGTGACCCCTGAGCGCCGGGTGACGAGCGTCGGCTTGGAGTCAGCATGCAAACACAATGCACATTATTTGAATAAACAAATCCATTTCATTGTGAAGTTTTCCTTTTCTGTCAACTTTACCAACATTTAGGGAATATTTACAAGTGCACAAAGAGCCAGCACCTCCCTCTGATTATTCTGCATTTGGGGAATAGAAATAATTTTGGTTCCTAATTGACGTAAAACGGGGAAGGTTTATTCTGGATTCATTTCGAGAGAAAACCTGCAGATGAGGGCTTTATATAGGAGGGAGATAAAACCTTGCAGATGGTGGCTTTATATAGAGGGAGGGCGGAAAACTGCAGATGGGGTTTATTTAGAGGGGATGGAGAAAATGCAGAGGGGCTTTTATATAGAGGGAGGGAGAAACCTGCAGTTGGGGATTTATATCGCGGTGTGAGAAACCTGCAGATGGGGCTTTATTATAGAGGGAGGGAGAAACCGCAGATGGGGCTTTAATTAGAGGGGAGGGAGAAACCTGCAGTGGGGCTTTATATAGAGGGGAGGGGAAAACTGCAGCTGGGGCTTTAATATAGAGGGAGGGAAACCTGCAGATGGGGCTTTATATAGAGGGATGGAGAACTGTAGATGGGGGCTTTATATTAGGGGAGAAAGTGCAGATGGGTTTTTATAGGAAGGGAGGGAGAAACCTGCAGGATGGGGCTTTATATAGGGGAGGGAGAAACTTCAGTTGGGGCTTTATCTAGAGGGGGGAAAAGAACTGCAGATGGGGCTTTATATAGAGGGGATGGGAGAAACTGCAGATGGGGTTATATAGGGGGATGGAGAAACCATCAGTGGGGCTTTATAAAGAGGGGGTGGGGAAGAAACCTGCGATGGGGCATTATATTGAGGGAGGGAGAAGAAACCTGCAGATGGGGCTTTATATTGAGGGAGGGAGGAAACTGCAGATGGGGCTTTATAAAGAGGGATGGAGAAACCTGCAGATGGGGCTTTATATAGAGGAGAGGGAAAAACTGCAGATGGGGCTTTATATAGAGGGAGGGAGAAACCTGCAGATGGGGCTTTATATAGGGGGAGGGAGAAACCTGCTGATGGGGCTTTATTAGAGGGGAGAGAGACACCTGCAGATGGGGCTTTATTAGAGGGAGGGAGAAGGAGAAGGAACTGCAGGCTGGGGCCTTTTTATAGAGGGGAGGGAAACCTGCAGATTGGGGCTTTATATAGAGGGAAGGGAGAAAACCCTGCAGGATGGGGGCCTTTATTATAGGCGGAGGTGAGAAGAAAACTTGCAGGTGGGGCTTTCAAATAGAGGGGAGGGAAAAAAATGCTGGTTATATCTGTGTTCTTCTTCAAAGGTATCCCAGGATGTCTATAAGGGAATGAATTATAACCACAATCACAAAAAACCCTTCTCCAGTTTTGCCACAATCAGTGAAATGCAGATAATCTGACCGGAGACGTCCTGGACCCTTGTGTGAAGATCCCTCCAGGAATGTGCCAGGAGCCCCAAATTTTGTAACAAAACAAAATCAGGCTTTTGGGTGTGCCCCCCAAAAGGGGGGGGGGGAGCCAAAATGCCACCCCAAAAAATTCCTGGGGGCCTTTTAAAATTTTATATTTACCACCCAAAAGGAAGGTGGGGGGGGGTTCTTTTGTTTTTTTATGGGGGGGGGGTGTCATGATTTTTTGTTTTTTTTTTTCTAGGGGGGGGGAATGTTATTACGTAATACGTAAAGCCACGGTGGCTCAGTGGTCAGCCACAGTGCAGCACGGTGGATCAGTGTGTCAAGCACAGCGCGCTCGGTGGCTCAGTGGTTAGCACAGCGCAGCACGGGGGGGCTCAGTGGTTAGCACAGCGCAGCCGGTGGTCAGTGGTCAGCACAGCGCAGCACGGTGGCTCAGTGGTTAGCACAGCGCAGCACGGTGGCTCAGTGGTTAGCACAGCGCAGCACGGTGGCTCAGTGGTTAGCGCAGTGCAACGTGGTGTCTCAGTGGTTAGCACAGTGCAGCGCACGGGCTCAGTGGTTAAAGCACAGTGCAGCGCCCCGGCTCAGTGGTTAGCACAGTGCAGACGGTGGCTCATTGGTTAGCCATTTGCAGCACGGGGGCTCAGTTGTTAGCACAGTCAGGTGGTGGCTCAGTGGTTGGCATTGCAGCTCGGTGGCTCAGTGATTAGCACAGTGCAGCACGTGGCTCAGTGATTAGTAGAGTGCAGCACGGGTGGCTCAGTGGTTAGCATAGTGCAGCACAGTGGCTCAGTGGTTAGTACAGTGCAGCACGATGGCTCAGTGGATAGCACAGCGCAGCACGGTGGCTCAGTGGTCAGCGCAGCACGGTGGCTCAGTGGTTAGCACAGTGCAACGTGGTTCTCAGTAGTTAGCGCAGCGCAGCACAGTGGCTCAGTGGTTATCACAGTGCTGCATGGTGGTTCAGTGATTATCACAGTGCAGCATGAATGGCTCAGTTGGTTAGCACAGTCCCAGCATGGTGGCTCAGTGGTTAGCAATGTGCAGCACAGTGGCTCACTGGTTAGCACAGTGCACCCGGTGGCCCAGTGGTTAGCACAGTGAAGCGCAGTAGCTCAGAGGTTAGCACTGTGCAGGATGGTGGCTCATTTGGTTAGCACAGTGCAGCACGGTGGATCAGGGTTAGCACAATGCAGCATGATGGCTCAGTGGTTAGCACAGTGCAGCATGGTGGCTCAGTGGTTAGCAGAGTGCAGAATAGTGTCTCAGTGGTTATCACAGTGCAGCACGGTGGATCAGTAGTTAGCACAGTGCAGCACAATGGCTCAGTGGTTAGCACAGTGCAGGATGGTGGCTCAGTGGTTAGCACAGTGCAGCACGGTGAATCAGTGGTTAGCACAGCGCAGCACGGTGTCTCAGTGGTTAGCGCAGAGCAAACTTGGTGTCTCAGTGGTTAGCACAGCGCAGCACGGTGGCTCAGTGGTTAGCACAGCGCAGCACGGGGGCTCAGTGGTCAGTACAGCACGGGGGCTCAGTGGTTAGCACAGTGCAGCATGGTGGCTCAGTGGTTAGCAGAGTGCAGCACGGTGGATCAGTGGTTAGCACAGTGCAGCGCAGGAGCTCAGTGGTTAGCACAGTGCAGCAATGTGGCTCAGTGGTTATTAACCAACCCTGATCCCTGGGCTCTGGAATGAGGATATATGTTTCATTGTATTTCTGATGAAGAAATCTGGGATGAAGGGAGATTGTCCTACAACATTATGTACTGGAATACCCGGAGCCCGGTGTAACATTTGGTGGGGGACATTGTTTCCAGTAAAGACGCTGCACAACATTGTAGACCATTGTATGATTGCAACTTTGTAGCCACAGTTGGGAGAAGGTTCTTTCCTGTTACATCGTTACTGTGCTGCTGTGTGCGGGGTCTGGTCTGTCAGGTTTAGGTTAGATTCACGTCACATTCGTTTAATCTACACCCCAAGGTACAGAGCTGAGCTTTCCATACATAGGGAACGTTAAATTCAGACCTTTTCTGAATACATTGATCTTTTGATATTACCTTGTTCAGAAGATAAAACAGATTTTCCCGGCTCTGAGAGCACAGAGGTTTCTATGGTTACCGTCCTGCTCTCCACCTATCGGCTCTGTATTCCCAGCTCTTCCAATTGCATTGACTGCAGGAGATGCAATCTATAGTACTGAAGGCTACAGAGCTCAAAGTGAGTGACCTAAAGTAACCATATCCCTGGTTTGTTAGAGATCACACACTGTTCTCGGCTGCTGTCCATCCTGCTAGCATCACTTCCTGCTTTCTGTCCAGTCAGGAAGGGAGAGCAGGACGGTAACCATAGCAACCTGTGTGCACTCAGAGCAGGGAAAGTCTCTTTTATATTCCCATGTTGGAAGCTGATCTTTGTAGTGATACAACCCCTTCAAATGGACGCCTCTGACGAATGCCAAACAGCAGCATCCATCACCCATAGGGACCCTCTGTAAGAGACAGTTCTGCATGGCGTGGTGTGCTGCAGGCTCCGGCTCTGCGCCATACCTTTCCTTTGCTCTATACACATGTAACTGGACAAACAAAGGCCAAAGGACAGCACTGGCCCTGATGACTGCGGAGGGGGAGCTCTTATGGCTCTCGGCCAACTGTCTTCTTCTAACCAACCAGGGGCAACTGTCAGCATGGCCAACAGTAATGGTGGCTGATGACGAGAGGAGAAGGGTGAGTGCTGCCCAGCTGAATGGTGGGAGTAGGGGGGTAGTTCTGCACAGCTGAATGGAGAGAAGAGGAGGAGGAAGGACTGCACAGCTGGATGATGGGAGTAGGGGGGTAGTTCTGCACAGCTGGATGGTGGGAGTAGGGGGTAGTTCTGCACAGCTGGATGGTGGGAGTAGGGGTAGTTCTGCACAGCTGGATGGTGGGAGTAGGGGGTAGTTCTGCACAGCTGGATGGTGGGAGTAGGGGATAGTTCTGCACAGCTGGATGGTGGGAGTAGGGGGGTAGTTCTGCACAGCTGGATGGTGGGAGTAGGGGGGTAGTTCTGCACAGCTGGATGATAGGAGTAGGGGGTAGTTCTGCACAGCTGGATGGTGGGAGTAGGGGGGTAGTTCTGCACAGCTGGATGATGGGAGTAGGGGGTAGTTCTGCACAGCTGGATGGTGGGAGTAGGGGGATAGTTCTGCACAGCTGGATGGTGGGAGTAGGGGGTAGTTCTGCACAGCTGGATGGTGGGAGTAGGGGGGTAGTTCTGCACAGCTGGATGATGGGAGTAGGGGATAGTTCTGCACAGCTGGATGGTGGGAGTAGGGATAGTTCTGCACAGCTGGATGGTGGGAGTAGGGGGTAGTTCTGCACAGCTGGATGATGGGAGTAGGGGGTAGTTCTGCACAGCTGGATGGTGGGAGTAGGGGGTAGTTCTGCACAGCTGGATGGTGGGAGTAGGGGTAGTTCTGCACAGCTGGATGATAGGAGTAGGGGGTAGTTCTGTACAGCTGGATGGTGGGAGTAGGGGGTAGTTCTGCACAGCTGGATGATAGGAGTAGGCGGTAGTTCTGTACAGCTGGATGGTGGGAGTAGGGGGTAGTTCTGCACAGCTGGATGGTGGGAGTAGGGGGTAGTTCTGTACAGCTATATGGTGGGAGTAGGGGGTAGTTCTGCACAGCTGGATGGTGGGAGTAGGGGGTAGTTCTGCACAGCTACATGGTGGGAGTAGGGGGTTGTTCTGCACAGCAGGATGGTCGGGGGCGGGGGGGAGTTCTGCACAGCTGGAGGGTGGGAGGAGGGGGTAGTTCTGCACAGCTGGATGGTGGGGTAGGGGATAGTTCTGCTCAGCGGGTTGGTGGGAGTTGGGGTTTGTTCTGCACCGCTGGATGGTGGGAGTAGGGGGTAGTTCTGCACAGCTGGATGGTGGGAGTAGGGGGGTAGTTCTGCACAGCTGGATGGTGGGAGTAGGGGGTAGTTCTGTACAGCTATATGGTGGGAGTAGGGGGTAGTTCTGCACAGCTGGATGATGGGAGTAGGGGGTAGTTCTGCACAGCTGGATGATGGGAGTAGGGGGTAGTTCTGCACAGCTGGATGGTGGGAGTAGGGGGGTAGTTCTGCACAGCTGGATGGTGGGAGTAGGGGGATAGTTCTGCACAGCTGGATGGTGGGAGTAGGGGGATAGTTCTGCACAGCTGGATGATGGGAGTAGGGGTAGTTCTGCACAGCTGGAGGGTGGGAGTAGGGGGTCTTTGTACAGCTATATGGTGGGAGTAGGGGGTAGTTCTGCACAGCTGGATGGTGGGAGTAGGGGGTAGTTCTGCACAGCTGGATGATAGGAGTAGGGGGTAGTTCTGCACAGCTGGATGGTGGGAGTAGGGGGTAGTTCTGCACAGCTGGATGGTGGGAGTAGGGGGGTAGTTCTGCACAGCTGGATGGTGGGAGTAGGGGTAGTTCTGCACAGCTAGATGGTGGGAGTAGGGGGTAGTTCTGCACAGCTGGATGATAGGAGTAGGGGGTAGTTCTGCACAGCTGGATGATGGGAGTAGGGGGTAGTTCTGCACAGCTGGATGATGGGAGTAGGGGGTAGTTCTGCACAGCTGGATGATGGGAGTAGGGGATAGTTCTGCACAGCTGGATGGTGGGAGTAGGGGGTAGTTCTGCACAGCTGGATGATGGGAGTAGGGGGATAGTTCTGCACAGCTGGATGGTGGGAGTAGGGGATAGTTCTGCACAGCTGGATGGTGGGAGTAGGGGGTAGTTCTGCACAGCTGGATGGTGGGAGTAGGGGGTAGTTCTGCACAGCTGGATGGTGGGAGTAGGGGGTAGTTCTGCACAGCTGGATGGTGGGAGTAGGGGATAGTTCTGCACAGCTGGATGGTGGGAGTAGGGGGTAGTTCTGCACAGCTGGATGGTGGGAGTAGGGGATAGTTCTGCACAGCTGGATGGTGGGAGTAGGGGGGTAGTTCTGCACAGCTGGATGGTGGGAGTAGGGGGTAGTTCTGCACAGCTGGATGGTGGGAGTAGGGGGATAGTTCTGCACAGCTGGATGGTGGGAGTAGGGGGATAGTTCTGCACAGCTGGATGGTGGGAGTAGGGGGATAGTTCTGCACAGCTGGATGGTGGGAGTAGGGGGTAGTTCTGCACAGCTGGATGATGGGAGTAGGGGATAGTTCTGCACAGCTGGATGGTGGGAGTAGGGGGTAGTTCTGCACAGCTGGATGGTGGGAGTAGGGGGTAGTTCTGCACAGCTGGATGATGGGAGTAGGGGGTAGTTCTGCACAGCTGGATGATGGGAGTAGGGGGTAGTTCTGCACAGCTGGATGATGGGAGTAGGGGGTAGTTCTGCACAGCTGGATGGTGGGAGTAGCGGATAGTTCTGCACAGCTGGATGATGGGAGTAGGGGGTAGTTCTGCAGAGCTGGATGATAGGAGTAGGGTTATAACTTCTGCACGGTTCTGCCACTCGATCGCCCTCTGACGCATTTGTTCTGATTATTTTCTTACATTCAGGTGACGTCTCTTGTATTTGACATTTCTCTTCACGTTTTGGCCTCTTTGTCCAGTTTTCTGGTTCTTCCACATTTTGAGGATCCCACAGCCTCCCTCATCCCTGAGAGTTTCCTCTCCTCTAGCCCCTTGTTCCTGTAGCGCCCGCAGCAGGTGTTGTGTTTCTCCGCCATTGTGCAGCCGCACGGTTCCAGTTTCGCACTTTGTCTTGTGACAATACCTCTGTGCAGCACAGATCGGAGCATTGCAGAAGCAAATAGGTTTGCGTGCCGCCCTGACAATGGAGCGAGGACAGGTGCAGGGGAACGTTACCTGGGAGCCCGGGGTGGAGCCTGCCGAGCAGTGCGCGCCGCTTCATACCTGCTGCAGGTCTCCTCACAGGCCACAGACTCCTCATCTCCGGTAAGAAGGCGACTGATTTACATTCATTTGTCTCTAAACTCTTCGGATTCAGATAAATCCCATCAGAGCGGACGTGACTGTCACACTGTAGCAGAACCTCTGCTTGTTGCCTGCAGTGTCACAGCCTGTAGCCAGCTCTTCAGTGCATTGTGTATGTGGCCCCTCAGGTTACAATGTCCTGGGGATACAATATTTTCAACATGCAATGCTTTCCCAGGACATTGTTTGTTAAGTGTGGTTTCAAGATACGATGTCCCAGACACTGAACCAGATGATTTTTTAGCAACAATTTACTTGTAATACATTTGAATCAGTGAAGTGTATGCAATGATGGTCACTCTATGGCGCCTCTCTAGAGTACAGTGCGGTACTACATGTCCTGTACTGCTCTTACATGTATTAGTGAGGTGCATGCAGTGATTGGTGGTCTATAAGCGCCTCTCTACAGTACAGTGCAGTACTACATGTCCTGTACTGCTCTTACATGTATTAGTGAGGTGCATGCAGTGATTGGTGGTCTATAGAGCCTCCCTACAGTACAGGCGGTACTACATGTCCTGTACTGCTCTTACATGTATTAGTGAGGTGCATGCGTGATTGGGGTCTATAGCTCCTATCTACAGTACATTGCGGTACTATATGTCCTGTACTGCTCTTACATGTATTAGTGAGGTGCATGCAGTGATTGGTGGTCTATAGCGCCTCTCTACAGTACAGTGCGGTACTACATGTCCTGTACTGCTTTTACATGTATTAGTGAGGTGTATGCAGTGATTTGGTGGTCTATAGCACCTCTCTACAGTACAGTGCGGTACTACATGTCCTGTACTGCTCTTACATGTATTAGTGAGGTGCATGCAGTGATTGGTGGTCTATAGCGCCTCTCTACAGTACAGTGCGGTACTACATGTCCTGTACTGCTTTTACATGTATTAGTGAGGTGCATGCAGTGATTGGTGGTCTATAGCGCCTCTCTACAGTACAGTGCAGTACTACATGTCCTGTACTGTTATTACATGTATTAGTGAGGTGCATGCAGTGATTGGAGGTCTATAGCGCCTCTCTACAGTACAGTGTGGTACTACATGTCCTGTACTGCTCTTACATGTATTAGTGAGGTGCATGCAGTGATTGGAGGTCTATAGCGCCTCTCTACAGTACAGTGCGGTACTACATGTCCTGTACTGCTCTTACATGTATTAGTGAGGTGCATGCAGTGATTGGTGGTCTATAGCGCCTCTCTACAGTACAGTGCGGTACTACATGTCCTGTACTGCTCTTACATGTATTAGTTAGGTGTATGCAGTGATTGGTAGTCTATAGCACCTCTCTACAGTACAGTGCGGTACTACATGTCCTGTACTGCTCTTACATGTATTAGTGAGGTGCAGGCAGTAATTGGTGGTCTATTGCGCCTCTCTACAGTACAGTGCGGTACTACATGTCCTGTACTGCTCTTACATGTATTAGTGAGGTGCATGCAGTGATTGGTCTATAGCGCCTCTCTACAGTACAGTGCGGTACTACATGTCCTGTACTGCTCTTACATGTATTAGTGAGGTGCATGCAGTGATTGGTCTATAACGCCTCTCTACAGTACAGTGCGGTACTACATGTCCTGTACTGCTCTTACATGTATTAGTGAGGTGCATGCAGTGATTGGTGGTCTATAGCTGCTCTCTAGAGTACAGTGCGGTACTACATGTCCTGTACTGCTCTTACATGTATTAGTGAGGTGCATGCAGTGATTGGTGGTCTATAGCTCCTCTCTACAGTACAGTGTGGTACTACATGTCCTGTACTGCTCTTACATGTATTAGTGAGGTGCATGCAGTGATTGGGGGTCTAGTGCTGCTCTCTAGAGTACAGTGCGGTACTACATGTACTGTACTGCTTTTACATGTATTAGTGAGGTGCATGCAGTGATTGGTGGTCTATAAGCGCCTCCTACAGTACAGTGTGGTACTACATGTCCTGTACTGCTCTTACATATTAGTGAGGTGCTTTATTGGATTTGGGAAATCTATAGCGCCTCTCTACATACAGTGCGGTACTACATGTCCGTATGTCTT
>JAODAL010058637.1:0-21972 GCA_025379985.1 Phyllomedusa bahiana | reverse complement strand
TTTAAAGGCTATGATGAAGCATGTAAGGAATACAACATACAAAAATTAATGAATTGTAACTCTGACCATATTGTGTACGGCATACATTGCAATATATGTGATAAACTATATGTGGGATGTAGTATCCGGAAATGTAAAATACGTATAGCGGAACACCTGTACAAACATCATAAAAGGATTAATAACTCACTCTGGTATAGTAAAAACACTTCATTGAAGAACATGCAGGAAATACACGTAGTTTTTCATGCTTCGGGATAGAGAAAGTGGAGCGTCCAGTGAGAGGAGGTGACTGGCAGCACAAAGTGCACCTGCGTGAAGCCTTCTGGATCCTGCAGTTGCAGACCAGAATACCGAAAGGATTTAACCTCCGTAATGATCTTGCATACATATATTAAGTAAGCTTCACAATGTTTTGCGTTGTATAAAGGATTATAAATACAGATGTAAAGAGCTTACATTATATTGTGTTAGAGTAGCTATTTTTAGAGTAATGTGTTATACATATGTTTTAAATTTTGTATACAAAGGGTTAAGTAAATGTCTGTGGAAGTGATGTCAGACAGGAAAACGTATTTAACCTGGACTTTTTACTATGTTACCATACCATGAACAAGGGTAAAGTTTGGTGCCCGAAACGCGTTGGTTTGTTGCTGCTATGTTTTACCCTCTGCACGTTTTGTACTTATAATAAAGAAGAGAAAGCTTCACTATTCCTATGGCTGGATTACCTTGATTTCTCTGCTATTGTGGGTACTGCGACTGGGGACTGAAATCACAGCAAAAAGGAAGGAAAGCGAATACAAGGGAGTGACAAGGTGAAAACTGCAATCAAGGTGAGCCTACGTCCTGCAAGCCTAGTGTGTTACTCTGACGTCACATTGTCTTGCTGGAATATTGAATCTGACCCAGGGAAGATAAGCTTGTATGGGTCTACATGATCTGAAAGGATGGATTTATACCCAAATCAGTTGATAGTGGCCTCCACATGGATGAATGGGCCAAGAGATTCAGTGGGCCACAAAATCATTCCCTAGATAAATGTTCCCCAACTCCAGTTCTCAAGGCCTACCAACAGGTCCTGTTTTCAGGATCTCCCACAGAATGCACTGACAATAATGAAATCACCTGTGCAATGCTAAGGAAAGCCAGAAAACATGACCTGTTGCTGGTCCTTGAGGACTGGAGTTGGGGATCCTTGCCCTAGATTAAAACGCTGCCACCAGTAGTTTGTGTCCTTTCAGCAACCGTTGCAGTGTTTTTTCTGTGATGTTTTTCATCTGACATGCCAATGTCCATCCATTCAAAGAAGCAGGAAATGTAACTCATCAGAGAAAGTAACCTTTTGCCAATCATTAGTCCCCTAGTTCATTTTGGTGGTGAGCACTTCTATTGTAGTGTGCTGGTTCACCCCTACGCACCTTCTTAGCCAACATTCACATTTCATAATAATTGCATGTGTTGCTCCACAATCTCCACATTGTTGATTTACAATAGTACCATTTGTCCACTCACTTTCACAGCAGCAGCACACAAACAGTTCACAGACTGCACAGTTTCAGAAATCTTACCACCATTAGCACAAAAGCCAAAAATCATCCCTTTTTGCAGCTATGATAATACCCCTTTCCCCTTTTATCCATGGCAGAAACAAGAGATATGTATGCAGACAGCCTACCACACACCTTATATATCCACCAAGCCAGCTCTCCACATGGACTTCCTTCATGAGTTATGTGTTGCCAACATCAAAAGTAGGTAGTGGTCACAATAATGTGAGTCGATTGTGCATATATCTCAACCGACCCACAAGTAACCTCATTTTATTATATGGCTGTGTCCAACAACATAACAATAAATTAGTTTTGCATTTCAAATTAAATTTTATCTGTAAAGCTGTTGATTGTCTCAAAAGTACACTGTGTACGGTGTTACCAGAAAAGCATATAAAAAATTACTTTTATAATCTACAACATATTGGGAATATTTGTTTATGAGATAATGCTTCCAGTACACAGCTTCAGGCCAGACATCTTAATTAGACTCTTGTTCAATTGTACAACTATTTAGGAGATTAATGCACTTGCAGCATTATTGCTGGTTTAAGAATAGCAGGAAATATTATGTTTAAGTAATGTTTTTAATAATTATGTTTTAAATCTTTGGCTTTGTAATATAAATACAAGGGAGGAGTGTAGATTCCCACCACCCCAGACCTGCAATAAGCAAAATGCAGTTCTATTAAAACCTTTTGTCTGACTGAAGGTATCTTGTTACCTCTCTGGGGAGCCAAAGGTGCCACAATGTCACAATAGGGCTGGGGAAGAACTTAAAGGAGTTGTCTCATTACAAGCTTTCAGCCTTCCTCAGTGTGCCTGTCAGTTGAATTCAGGGGCGTGCTTGTCTGCCTCTTCTCCTCCCTCTTCCCCCCTCCCCTCAGCACACAGAAAGCTCTCCTCTGTAACTTCTATACAGCAGGGGGAGGGGCGAGGGGGTTTGCTGCCAGAATTAACCCTGTGTGTGTCTGCCTAGGTCTGCTGCAGGCTGCTAAATCAGCTGTATTAGGGCTGATCTATGAGTGTGGAGAGGTCTGTGAAGCTGTGTATGCTAATATAAGAGCAGATGGAATGAATGTGTTCCTATACCCCCTGCTGTAGCATTACATATCTCCACATCTCCAGCAACAACAAACCCTATCAGAACAGACACAGGGCAGCTGGGAAGTGTTACTATACTCAGGATGTGTCACTAGTACAGCAGAGCATGAAGCGTTCACATGCCCCCTGATCTGTTCTATTAGTATAGCAATAGCTCCACAGACACATCATGATTATAGTAACACACAGGATCACTGCTGTCACATCTATTGATTAACTTCACCTCTGCTCTCCTCAATCTGTGTAGAGAGCAGGAGGAAGCAGACACACACAGGGTTAATCCAGCTACACAGACACAGAAGCCAGAGCCCTCCCCCTCCCTCCACTACAGAAGCATTCTGTGTGGGACAGGCTCTCTGCTCTGACCTGTATTCTGAAAGTTGATGAGTCATCAGACCTGACAGCCAGTGAGATAAAGATCAACAGGTCAGCTGCTATAGAGATTTGAGAAGCTGATGTACTACTACTAACAGTAGGACATTTGTAATGAACATATATTGCAAAGCTGATGTACTACTACTAACAGTAGGACATTTGTAATGAACGTATATTGCAAAGATGCTTATTTTTTAAAGATCTTTTAATTAAAACCCAATCATTGTAGCCAGACAACCCCTTTAAAGGGATTTTGTCACGATGTAATGTTGACGTGGGATCCTCCAAAATGGGTATTTAATCACTTTTCCAAATATATGTGATTACAAAAAGTGAAGCCTGTGAGAGCTACAGCATTGCTCAATCCCCCTTAGTTACCTGAAAGTTTACATTAGACACGACCAGAGGAGCTGATAGCAGCTGACAGGCCACACTTGCATGAAACACCTTATCTGATGACAGGGAACATGAATGAGCTTTCAAGGGGCTGTGGAGAAAGTGCAGTGCAGGAGTCTGTCTGCTATATAGAGAAACTACTGTTGTAATGTTATTATTTGAGTTAACTTTTGAGACTCTTCCTTATTCCTCACTCCTTGCTCACCCCCTCCCTCTCACCCCTGCAGCTTTCATGACTCAGCATAATTTGTTTATATTCTCCTCTTTGCTGATAAGAAGGTAAGGTACTCGCTTCCTGGCAAAACCCCTTTAAGTATCAAGCCTGTCAAAATAATTGTTTCATTTATGGCCCAGTGTGTGCTTCATTTGTTATGGAAATTCATACTACATTCATTTGGCAAATTAACAAAAATATTGAAATAATTTAATCTGTTTCACATATTAATGTTAAATGTTAATGTTACGTGTATAAGTTTAAAATTTGTATTTAAATTTTTAATATTTAGATAGGTTTGTTAGGTTTGGGAAAAATAGGAATTTGGTCGAACAGAAAAGCCAATCCAACACTGATATTGTATCAAATGTCTGCCCAAAAGTGGCAGACAACTTCAATGACTGCTTTGGGCTTGAAGGATGGAGTCTCCCAGTCATGTTTCCTAGCAGGTCATTATTTGAATTATTTTATGTTACCACAACTTTTAGTTCTCTTAGGTAACTAGACTTTGTGGTCACTGAGACAGGGAGTGATGCTATTTGATTGACAGGTGCAGATGAGAGGACATTATTTGCAATCAAAAGCAGGAATTTGGTAAAATAACTGCAGTTCTTTAAATGACATGTTGTCTTTGAACTAAAAGCCTAAAGTTTGGTAATGGAATGTAGAATTTTAGTATGTAGTTTACATTTTGAGTTGATAAATTATACAAATCTTAGTTTCATATTTTAGCTGAAATTTATGGACTATAAAATGGATCTCCTACTCTGGAGAGTCCATCACAATCGTCAATTATAAACATTTATTTTAGACTTCAAAATATAATTCATAGTTAAATAGGTCATCATGACAATCTATAACCCAACTGTGTTGTTATTGAGGAAGGCAAAAACCCCTATAAGGCAGTAGCAAATTTTCCTTCATACTAGAAGAAATATAGTGTGAATTAATACCAGACTATGTAGCCCCATGGAACTCCTTCCCTCTGTACTGACCCACTCTATTTCTCCTTCACAGGTATGTTTCTGCTATTGAAGTCTAACTCCCATCGTCCATTGCTGTATGTTTCTGCTATTGAAGTACTACAACTCCTGTTGTGCATTGATGTATGTCTCTTTGCTGTGTATCTATCTCCAGTGTAGCCATAATTTGTCATAATGCTATCTCCTATACCACCACCCCATGCTGTGTACATGGAGCCTTTGTAATTCTCCCTGTGATCTTGTTTCCTGTTCCGCCCCCCAGGCTGCTAATTAGGTAACTTGACCCCTCCCACGTTTTGACCCCTCCCAATCTGATAGTTCTGATTGGGATCTAGCTTAGTATATATTCACTCACACTTCTGGCCATTGGACACTGTGGCCCCGCTCAAAGTGTGGCCCGATCTAAGTGTGAATTAATACCAGAATTAACCCAGGATTGAACAAGGATTGCAAGGTAACATCTACACATTCATTCCCACTAATAGCCTACTAACCTGTCTAACACTATGCTTTCTTTTCCCCCATTATCGCAATCTCCACTCTCCTCACACTTTTTGCTTATCCCCAAACTCCCTTGCTGGACAATGAGCTCTACATCTCCCCCTGCATTCTACCCTCTCACCTGTCTGCTGCCACCAACCTCTTCACCACTGCTAATGCCCTCCGCACCAAACAAACCCTGCCAAACTACAGTCTATCCTACTCCCACCTGCTCACCCTCTCACTGCTCCTTCTGGCTTCTGGGGACATATCCCCCAACCCCCAGCACATTCCCACCATCGTCTCTGCGTCATCGAACAGATTCACCACTTCAAATTCCATTAACCCCTTCAACCTGAAACACATCCCTCTGACCCCTGCTCACCCTATCCCTCTCTTTGGAGCTCTCTGGAATGCACGGTCTGTATGTAATAAACTATCCTACATATATGACTTGTTCATCTCACGCAACTTACTCTTCCTTGGTCTGACTGAAACCTGGCTGACCCCCTCTGACACAGTCTCCCCTGCCGCACTCTCTTTTAGCGGCCTCCAACTTACCCACACTCCTCGTCCTGGTAACAAGCATGGCGGAGGTGTCGGCCTCCTCCTGTCTGACACCTGTTCCTTTGTCCCCGCTCCACCTCTGCCTTCCCTCACACTCTCCTCCTTTGAGGTGCACTCTGTCCACATCTACGCCCCCTCCAACCTCCAAGTGGCTGTTATCTACCGACCGCCAGGCCCTGCCACTGCCTTTCTTGACCACTTTTCTTCCTGGCTTCTCCACTTTCTTTCCACCAACATCCCCACTATCATCATGGGAGACTTCAACATCCCAATCGACACCCCCCACTCTGCTTCCAACAAACTCCTTTCACTCTGCTCCTCCTTCGACCTCTCCCAGTGGACCTCAGGAGCCACTCACAAAGATGGACACACACTGGACCTCATCTTCACCCGCCTCTGCCTCCTATCTGACTTCTCAAACTCCCCCACCCACCCCATATCTGAGCACAACCTGCTTACCTTCTCCACCATCTCCACCCCACCTGCTCCTCCTGTCTCATATCCAGTACGACCCCGCAGGAACCTACAAAGCCTAAACCGTCTCACTCTTTCTGACTCTCTTGCACCTCTTTCTACCATCTCCTCATTTAATGACCCAGACGCAGCCACCACTTTCTGCAACCACACAATCACCACCACCCTTGACTCAGTCGCTCCTCTCACACACAACAGAACCCGCAAAATAAATAGACAACCCTGGCACACACACTCCACTAAACAGCTGAGGCGAGCTTCCAGAATTGCAGAACGCCACTGGAAGAAAACTCACTCCACTGATGACTTTGCCTCATACAAACAATCACTACATACTTTTAAATCTGCACTCACCTCAGCCCAACAGGACTATTTCACCACTTTCATATCCTCCCTGTCTCACAACCCCAGACATTTATTCAAAACCTTCAACTCTCTTCTCCATCCACCAGCACCTCCTCCCCCATCCCTCCTTTCAGCAGACGACTTTGCCATTCCCTTCCTTCAGAAGATCAACCTCCTCAGAGAAAGCTTCAGCCCGCAGTCCCCACAACCCTCCTCTACTATTGCAAACTGCTCTTCCCCCTTAACTTGCTTCCCCACCTCATGAGAACCTTTCCTCTCTACTGTCCAAATCCAACCTCACTACCTGTAGTCTTGACCCACTGCCATCCCACCTCATCCCAGACCTCAGTGCCTCTATCATCCCAGCCCTCACCCATCTCTTCAACCTATAACTAACCTCTGGCATCTTCCCTTCCACCTTTAAACATGCTACTATCACTCCAATCCTTAAAAAAACAACCCTTGACCTCTATCCAACTATCGCCCCATCTCACTGCTCCCTTTTGCTTCCAAACTCATCGAGCAGCACGTCTATCTTCAGCTATCCTCCCACCTCTCCTCCAACTCTTTTCTTGACCCACTGCAATCTGGTTTCCGACCCCACCACTCTACCGAAACCGCCCTAACCAAGGTCACTAATGACCTAGCAACTGCTAAAGCCTCAAGCCACTACTCTGTCCTTCTCCTTCTAGACCTGTCCTCTGCCTTTGACACTGTCGACCATTCCCTCCTGCTACAAATCCTCTCCTCCCTTGGCATCACGGACTTGGCCCTTTCCTGGATCTCCTCGTACCTCACTGATTGGACATTCAGCATCTCTCATTCTCGCTCCACCTCCTCCCCCTGGCCTCTCTCTGTTGGTGTCCCTCAGGGGTCAGTCCTGGGTCCTTTACTCTGCTCTCTTTACACTCTTGGCCTCAGTCGGCTCATAGCCTCACACGGCTTTCATTACCACCTGTATGCTGACAATATCCAACTCTACATCTCTGGCCCAGATGTTACCTCTCTGCTCTCCCGGATCCCAGACTATCGTCCATTTCCTCCTTCTTCTCCTCACGTCTCCTAAAACTAAATGTGGAGAAAACAGAACTCATCATCTTTCCAACTCTACCCCTCCCCCTGATCTCTCTATCTCAGTCAACAGCTGTACACTCTCACCTGTTCCGCAAGTCCGCTGCCTTGGGGTAATCCTAGACTCCGCTCTATCTTTCAAACCACACATCCAAACCCTCACCTCTGCCTGCCGCCTACACCTGAAAAACATCTCTCGCATCCGCTCATTCCTCAACTATGACACTACAAAAATGCTGGTCCATGCCCTTGTCATCTCCCGCCTAGAACACTGCAACATCCTTCTCTGTGGCCTCCCGTCTAGCACTCTTGCTCCCCTTCAAACCATTCTCAACTCTGCTGCCCATCTTATCCATCTCTCTCCTCGCTACTCCCCTGCCTCTCCCCTCTGCCAATCCCTTCACTGGCTTCCCATTGCCCAGCGAATTCATTTCAAGCTACTAACCATGACCTACAGGCTCTCCATGACCTTTCCCCTCCAAACCTCTCTGCCCTAATGTCCTCACAGGACCTTCTTCTCTGCTCTCCCCTTATCAGCTACTCACACAACCGTCTCCAAGATTTCTCCCATGCTTCCCCCACACTCTGTAACTTACTGCCCCAACACATCAGACTCTCCTCCACTTTCACCAGCTTCAAAAGCAATCTGAAAACCCATTTCTTCAGGCTTGCCTATAACCTACACTAACCTTGCTGTCACTACATCCTCCACAAACATGTCTGCCCCTACCTTCTGTCTCTTTCCCCCCTCCTTGTAGATTGTAAGCCCTCGCGGGTAGGGTCCTCTCTCCCTCTGTAATGCCAATTGTCATGCATCACTTATCATTGTACTCGTTTGACTAATGTTATATATGTAACCCCCTCGAATATACAGCGCCCTGGAATCAATGGCGCTTTAAAATAAATAATAATAATATAGAAATTGTAAAAAAAATCCATGGATCAACATAATAATACTCTCTATTTATATAGCTGAAACATATTCCACAGCACTTTACAATTTAAAGACTGTAAGTACAGACAAAAAGACAGACATTACACAATAAAAACTACTTACAAATGAGACACAAGGTATGAGGGCCCTGCTCGCAAAAGCTTACAATCTGTTAAGGTGTATGGGTGAGACGAAGGATGAGACATGCTAAGTGGTCCAGCCATATTTCATAAATATGTAATGGTTTATATAATAATTGGATGAACCTGCCACCCTGACAGTACATCAATATACAGATAAGTGCCTGTGAGTGTCCTAGTGAATGGAGTGACAGATGTGTGTGATAGCAGGTGGGGGTTAGCAATTAGGGATCTTGATAGGCCAGACTGAGAAGATGTATTCTCAAGGCCCTCTTAAAACTATGAGGGTTGTGAGTGTGCCTGATCACCTGCAGTAGCATGTTCCAGAGAACTGGTGCTGCATGTGTGAAATCTTGGACACGGGCATGGGTCGTTCAGATGATTGTGGCCTGTAATTTTATATCAGCAGCAGAGTGGAGAGACCGTGTAGAGTGGTAGACAGAGATAAGGGAGGAGATATAGAGGGGTGCAGCACTGTGGAGAGCTTTATGTGTGAGAGTGATGAGTTTATGTGTATTTATACTGAATGGCAACCAGTCAGCGACTGACCAGTGAGAAATAAAGCTATTGAGCAGCAATGTCACAACAGAATGAACATCACACCATGCAATAGACCACCAAGAAAAAGTGACAATTGAAAAAAAAGGAAGAACAATATTTACTGATCATAGAAAAACTTTATTCATTGTAAAAAATGTAAACATACTACAACATACCATATAAAAAAAATCAAACAATACCCAAAGAAAATGCCATCACCCAGATAAAACAAGAAAAACAAACACAGGGGTCTAGGGTCACATATGCAATAAATAGTGAATCATATGTAAAAATAATCCAGACACAAAAAAAATCAAAATATGGATCAATAGTATTCAAAAAGTGTATAGCAAAACAATGAAAAAGATACTACACCATAAAAAGTGTCTGGTAACATAATGGATAGTGACAGCTAGACCCCTGTGCTGCCCCGTGATTTTCTTGTTTTTTTTGTTGTTTTTCTTTTTTTATCTGGGTGATGGGATTTTCTTTGGGTATTGTTTGATTTTTTTATATATGGTATGTTGTAATATGTTTAAATTTTTTACAATGAATAAAGTTTTTTTATGACCAATAAATATTGGTCTTCCCCTTTTTTCGGTTGTTAGTTTTGTTATATGGGATTGTCCAAGCTCTTATTCATTTTCTTTCATTATCCCGGATACATTATTGTTTATAGGGTTTTCACCAAGGAAAAGTGGCCAATCCTTCCAAGTATCCAAACACAATCCAAAATAGGCGTCAGCAGAAGGTGTCCTTTATTGAGTCAAAATCCCAGTACAAAAAACTGCAACATTTCGACCCTGAGTGATGGGTCTTTGTCAAGCATGGCACAGGGTAGAAGTATTAGTACAGCGACTGGAAAGAAAGATGAGCCTGGCTGCTGCATTCAGGACAGATTGGAGAGAAGAGAGTTTGCACAGAGGTAGTCCAATAAGCAGTGAGTTACAGTAGTCAAGATGAGAAAGAATAAGAGCAACAAGTTGAGATGTTTCTACAATGAGAAAAGGATGGATTCTGGAGATGTTCTTGAGGTGCAGGCAAGGGATTGGATATAGGGAGAGAAGGACAGATCAGAATCTAGTATACCCCAAGACAGCAGGCTTGCTGCCTTGGAGTCATGGTGGTAACACACACTGAAACAGAAATCACAGATTGGGTTTGGTTAGTAGATAACAGAAAAACACAAAGTTCAGTGTTAGCGAGGTTTAGTTTAAGATAAAGGGAGGACATTATGTCAGAGACAGCAGACACAGTTACTGGTGTTTTGTAGCAGGGCAGGAGTGATGTCACGGGAAGAGGTGTATACTTGAGTGTCATCAGCGTAGAGATGGTACTGAAAACCAAATCCGCTGATGGTTTGTCCAATGGGGCTGTGTAGATTGAAAAAGGAAATGACCAAGAACTGATCCCTGAGGAAACCCGACAGTAAGAGGGAGAGGAGAAGAAGTAGGATCTGCAAATGAGACATTGAAGAGGCGGTCAGAGAGGTAGGAGAACCAAGACAGTGCAGTGCCTAGGATGCCAATGGCGCTGAGCATGCTGAGGAGAAGATGGCAATCAACAGTGTCAGATGCTGCAGAGAGATCCAGAAGAAGCAACAATAAGTAGTTGCCCTGATATTAAGCTGTGAAGAGATCATTTGAGAGTTTTGCTAGAGCAGTTTCTGTGGAGTGTAAGGTGCAGAAACCTGATTGTAAAGGATAGAAAAGTGAGTTAGCAGAGAGATAGCGGATTAGGCGAGAGTAGACCAGGTGTTCTAGGAGTTTAGAGATGAAGTTCAGGTTAGAGACTGGTCGGTAATTGGCAGCACAGGATGGGTCCAGAGTGGGAATTTTTCAGTAAATGGGTTATAGCAGCCTGTTTAAACAAAGATGGAAAGATCCCAGTGGAGAAAGAAAGGTTGGAGATTGCTGTAAGTTGAAAGAGGACAGCTGGAGAAATAGACTGGACAAGGTTATCTCTGTGCCCCTCTACATGATATTTAGAGATTCCCTGGTGACTGGTATAGTACCAGGAGACTGGCGCAAGGCAAATGTAGTTCCCATCTTGAAAAAAGGTTCCAAGTCTTGCCCAGGTAATTATAGACCAGTAAGTTTAACATCTGTTGTGGGAAAAATGTTTGAGGTGCTCATAAGGGACTATATACAGGAGTATGTTGACAAACACAATATTATTAGTGATTGCCAGAATGGATTTACTAAGGACAGAAGCTGTCAGACCAATCTGATCTGTTTTTATGAGGAGGTGAGTAGAAGTCTGGATAGCGGGGCAGCTGTGGATATTGTGTTTTTAGACTTTGCAAAGGCATTTGACACTGTACCGCATAAGAGTTTGTTGGGTAAATTAGATTCCATTGGGTTAGAGATAACAGTGTGTAATTGGATTAAAAACTGGCTGCTGGATCGTACTCAGAGAGTGGTGGTAAATGACTCCTACTCTGAGTGGTCTCCGGTTGTGAGTGGTGTGCTGCAGGGCTCAGTATTAGGTCCTCTCCTATTTAATGTATTTATTAATGATATAGTGGAAGGGATCGATAGCACGGTTTCGATTTTTGCAGATGACACCAAGCTATGCAGGGTAGTGCAATCTATGGAAGATGCTCATAAATTGCAAGCAGACCTGGACACACTGAGTGCTTGGGCATCCACTTGGCAAATAGGTTCAATGTTGATAAATGTAAGGTTCTGCATCTGGGAGAAATAATCTACAGGCATCATATGTCCTAGGGGGAGAAAAACTTGGAGAATCGCTTATTGAGAAAGATCTGGGCGTTCTTGTAGATCATAGACTACAGAACAGCATGCAATGTCAATCAGCTGCCTCTAGGGCAAGTAAGATATTGGTGTGTATTAAAAGAGCATGGACTCGCGGGACAAGGATGTAATTCTACCGCTGTACAAAGCATTGGTGCGTCCTCACTTAGAATATGCTGTTCAGTTCTGGGCCCCAGTTTATAGAAGAGATGTAATGGAGCTAGAGAGAGTAAAAGACGAGCAACCAAACTTATAAGGGGAATGGAGCATCTTAGTTATGAGAGAGGTTAGTAGAATTGAACTTATTTAGTCTTGAGAAAAGACGGCTTCGGGGGACATGATTAATTTATATTTAAATATATAAATGGTCCTACAAAAAGTATGGGGAAAAAATTTTTTTCAAGTGAAGCCCCTCAAAAGACAAGGGGACATTCTCTTTGACTAGAGAAAAAAGGATTCAATCTCCAGAGGAGAAGAGCGTTCTTCACTGTAAGAACTGTGAATCTGTGGAATAGCCTGCCTGAGGAGCTGGTCACAGCAGGAACTGTAGAGAGTTTCAAGAAAGGCTTAGATAACCATCTGGAACTAAAGAATATTAATGCATATGTAGCTATGTAAAATTCTGGATCTGGCTGGTGGAGGCTCGGGGGTCAGAGATACAGTCTCTGCTGGAGCAGATTGGTTCTTGCCTTATGGGTTGCAGGGAATTAACCAGTGGTGAGGCTGGGCTTAATGTCCTTGTCTCTCTTCCATCACCCACATTTACCCCACCCTTGGTTGAACTTGATGGACACGTGTCTTCTTTCAACCGTACTAACTATGTTACTATGTAACTAAGGTGGGAGGGCCACTAGAGCAGGTAGTGGGGCGGGCAGACAGAAGAAGCCTGGACACTTCTTCCTCTGTCGTCGGGTCAAGAGCTGAGAGCAGACTAAAGGACGTGCAAGGAGGGACAAGATGGGTGTTACTTGGGGATTGAGATGCAATGTTTTGCTGGATACTGTTGATTTTGTTTTTGAAATAAATAACCAGGTCTTCAGCACAGAGGTCAGTGACCAGGACCTTAGCTTTAGGCCTGAGGAGGGAGTGGAATGTGTCAAACAGGTGTTTTGGGTTTTTGTGTAATGTTGAGATGAGGGAGGTGAAATATTCTTGTTTGGCAATGTGATGGGCAGTATGGTAAGTCCTGAGTGGAGAAAGTCTGCAGATAGCTTTGACTTTCTCCACAGACATTCAGCACACCTGGAACATCGCTGCGGAAAGCAAGTCTGAGGCATGTGCCAAGGCTGCCGGTTTCTGATTATGGTGGTGCGGGATTTGAGTGGTGCCAATATATGCAGGGTGGTTGAGAGGGTTTCATTATATTTCCAGGACAGGAGATGGAGGAAATGTCAGAACACGTTCGGCCAGGCAGCCTTCCGTTCGCATGGTACAACTCCCGGCAAGGGTTAAACTGTCTGAGCTGGGTCCACACCCTGGGAGAGGTGCTGCTCGGGGGCTCAGGAGTGACAGCTCTGCAGCCTCTCCCAACAAGGGATGTGTTGCTCAGGCCAATCAGAGGGCCCAGACGCCGCACCAATCAGCTGCTGGGGCGGTGTCCAGGAAGACCTTTTAAACCGGCTCAGTTCTGTCAGGCATTGCCTGTGAAAGGGTTCCCCTATGTTTTTTCCCTACGCTTATTGTGATTGTCTTCCTAGTATTTGACCTCAGCTTGTTTCTGACCTTGATCTTGCCCTTCGTTTTGTACCATGTGACCGCTAGTGTTTGACCTCGGCCTGTTCTCCGTTTCTCTTCTGGTTCCCGTTTTTGGCTCTGGCGTTTCTGACCGTTAGCGACCCGGACTGTTGACTTTGCTTCTCCCTGACAGCCCAGCACCGTTAGTGTAGGGGTTGTCGTCCAGTTGGGGTCTGCCACCTAGTAGGCAAGGACAGTGGGCTGGGTGGCAGTCAGGGCCTACTGCACCTCCTCTGACGTGACAGTTTCACAGGCCGACAGTTACTGCTCTCCATGCACCATGAAACCCATGACTGCATTGGTTGAGCAGATGCAGGCGCTTACCCAGTTTGTCCAGGATCTGGCACTGAGAGTGCAGCAGCAGGAGACCTCCCAGGGTGCCCCTCAGGCTCCGAGCCGATCGCCATCACTTCCCCTTGTTGCGGAGCCCCCATCCAGCTACCTGATAGATTCTCAGGTGACAGGAGAGCCTATCTAACATTTAAATAAGGATGCCGGTTTTATTTCCGACTACGTATCTCAGGTAATGAGGAACAGAGGGTGGGAATTATCATGTCCCTTCTCCAAGGGTCTCCCCAGGAGTGGGCGTTTTAACTGTCCCCTGACTCGTCTGAGTTGTCGTCTGTGGACCGATTCTTTGACTCCTAGGGACTACTATTTGACGACCCTGATAGGGAGGCGGTGGCCGAGACTCGGCTCACCTCGTTAAGACAGGGCAAGCGGACTGTGGAGGGATATTGTTTGGATTTCCGTAGTTGGTGTGTTCCGTCTGGGTGGAATGATCCAGACCACAGGTGCCAGTTTAGATTGGAATTGGCCAACCATGTAAAGGACATGTTGGTGGGTTACCCAACCCCTGGCACGCTGGATGAGGCTATGGCTCTGGCTGTTCGGTTGGACAGAATGTTCAGGGAGAGACGTCGGGAGAGGTCACTTACCCCATTGCCCCGCTTTACTCCGCTGCTCCGTTCTGCCACCTTCCCAGTGCCAGCTGAGGCTGAGATGCCCTTGGAGGAACCTCCTCTGCGGGCACAACTATGGACTGCAGGACATCTCGTCGCATTTTTGGATTAAGGGTCAGCTTCCAATTTTGTGGACGCGTCATTTGTTAAGCGTCTGGGCCTTCCCTGGAGGTTGTTATCGGATTCTCTGCAGGTTGTTGCGATAGATTCTACCCCGCTAGTTCAAGGCAAGATCCAGCATTGCACCCCTGAACTTGAGATGCAGGTAGGATCTATTCATTCTGAGAAGTGTATTTTGTTTATCATGGAGGGCTTACCTGCGGATGTTGTGTTGGGATTGCCCTGGCTTCAGAAACACAACCCGGTGATTGACTGGAAGTCAGGAGAACTAGTTAGCTGGGGTAAGCAGTGTGTTAATAAATGTCTCCCGGTCTTTCTTGCTAATACAGAATTAGAGCAGATTCCTGCCTTTATTCAGGACTTAGCTGAGGTCTTTTCCAAGACTCAATCTGAGCGATTTGCCCCGCATAGGTCCTATCATTGTGCTATTGAACTTCTGATGGGGGTAAAGTTTCCTAAAGGCAGGATATACAATCTGTCTGGTCCAGAGAGACTTGCCATGAAGAAGTATATTGCCGAGAGTCTACTGAAGGGTCATATCCGACCTTCTGTGTCCCCTATGTGTGTGGGGTTCTTTTTTGTTAAGAAAAAAGATGGTAGCCTCCGCCCATGCATTGATTACAAGGAACTCAACAAGGTAACGTTAAAAAACCAATGCCCTTTACCTTTGATTCCCGGGAACTCATTGGTCATTGTATAGTCGTTTTTCTGGATGACATTTTAATTTACTTGTAGGACTGGGCTTAACACATTAAACATGTGCGGCAAGTTTTGCAGATCTTGAAAGTCAATAGTTTATTTGTCAAACTTGAGAAATGTGTTTTCTGGGTTCCGGAGGTACCTCTCCTGGTATATATTTTAATGCCTAACTCATATCGGATGGACCCCGGGAAGGTTCAGCCAATTCTGGAATGGGTTCGTCCTTCCTCCCTGGAAGCCTTACAGTGGTTCCTAGGCTTCGCTAATTATTATCGAAAATTTATTCGAAATTTTTCTGTTCTCGTTCGGCCATTAACTGATATGACTAAAAAGGGGGTAAATAACAGTAATTGGCAACCAGAGGCTTTCGAAAAGCTCAAGCAGTGTTTTTTCGCAGCCCCAGTGTTGGTCCAAGGTGACCATACCAAACCCTTCATTGTGGAGGTAGATGCTCTGAGTTTGGAGTAGGGGCAGTCCTGTCTCAGGGTTAAGCCGCTCTGACTAATCTCCGCCCATGTACCTTCTTTTCTCGTAACTTGAATAAAAAAAGCAGTAGTTGATCAGCACTTACTGAATAGAAGAATCGCTGCAGTCGGAATCTTGTTTAAAATTTGCATGTGCTTTCTTTATTTCGCATCTCTTAAAATCCACAGCGCTATTGCTGTTAAGTACAAAACATAGGTGAACACCAGTATGGGCTTGTTGGTAGATGGCCAAGACCGACGCGTTTCAGGTCACATGACCCTTACTCATGGTGATGTCATCTCCGCTCATACTCATTTAAATAGACAACACAATTAATGATGTCATTAACCCCTTCCTTCCCCCATATAGCCAAACTGATTAACGTATGCACAAACTGGCAATGATTAAAATACGTTTGTTCTCTTTAATAATGGTATTGTATGTCTTGGCGTATATTCATGCCATTTGGGGTACGTGTATCCAAGGCAAAGACCCACCAGCCCTCGGCTAATAATTTCTTGGGGTTTAATCTCCCCCCTTAGGTGAGTTACAAACCTTTTTATTCCTAAGAAAACAACTCAGTTGATGGTGTTTTTGTGAAAAAATGTTTGGATACACTGAACTTAAAAATCTCTGTTTTGCTTGGTCGGAAAAGTTCAAATTTTTGGGGGGTTTTTAATGGCCCCGGTAGAAAACCAACGCTGTTCTTTTGCATATTTTGAAACTCCCAAGAAAAACACATACTTGGTGTTGTTTCACTAAGACTTAATCTTGAAACATTTGTTTTTTTCTAAACAATTTAAAAGTTTTGTTTTACAATATACGCATGTTAGCAGATTTTAGTCCGAAAACCAAAAAAACCTTGACATGTAGCCAGTTTTTTCTTTTTGTTTTAAAGTAAATAACCTGGGGGAAATCATTGGAATCGTAGGTGCCTTCCGTATATAAAGAACTTTGATTGAAAAAATTTTTTACATTTTGTTTTAACATAAAGTTACGTAGGAAAGTGGGTTTTAAAAATTTTCATATTTGATGAACTGACGACTAAATTTGTCGAAAATTTGAATTTTTTTTTTTTTTTGAATCATTTTTTATTTTTTCGCTTTGTGAACAATATTTTTCCCAAATTTTTTCTACTTCCTGATAGCCCTCCGGGGTCTTTGGGGAGTAAACCCTAAATTTTATTAATTATCCTCAATTGTTTTGTTCAAAAAAATTCTTTTTCTGGGAAAAATTGCGCTTAATTCTTATTATTTTCCCCTAATGGATTTGGCGTGTCTTTGCGGGATGCAAAAATTAGTCCCAAAATGGAATTTTCTGTACATGTCTTTAGGGTAGGGTTTTCCCCCCCTATTATTCTTAAAACATTCCCCATCAAGGTGACATCTAAATAATTTTCTAGTGTACTTAGCTCATGGGTGAATTTTTAGACCCATGTTGTTGTCATTTGATATTTTTTCAAAAATTACAAATGTTCCCAAGTCCCCGTCCTAAAAGATCAATCTAGTGTTGGGATTTTTATCGAAAAAGTTAAATCGGCACGGTATTTCTTGATCTTTTTTTTTAGTCCCCCCAAAAATTTTATTTAAAAAATCTGTGATTATCTATTAATATCGTCCTTTTTTCTGGTTTTCCTGTTTTTTGGCGGCCAGCAAATGTTTACAGAATAGAGCAGGGTGAGATGTGTGTGCGACGCATACTCGGATGTGTATGGTTGCGATTGGCTGGAAAAATACAGACCTTTGTTTTACATAGAACACCCCCTTCCCGTTCTAACATGTGTGTCAGCATCCATACCCCTTAGGACGTCCTTTGCCTCTGTCCAAACGCTCAGCAAACACTCCGAAATTTTCTTTTTTTTTCACAGAAAGCTTAAGCGTGATCCTTAAAAATTGTTAGATCAGAGATTTGCAGATTTTGGTAGTTAGGCAGAGAATTTTAAATTAGCATTACCGCTTAAAGTCCGGGGGGAGGGAGAAAGGAGGGAGAGGGGGAGGCCTTCGGGCAAACACAGACAAGCTTATAAAGGTACGGATATTGTACAGCAAAAACTTTTGTTTAGCTCATTGCCTTATATTAGGATACAATCTTTTCTAGTAACTGCAGGTCTATTTGTTAGGTGAAAAAACTTCACTTTTTTTTCAGAATACATTTCAGTACTTTTTTTTTTCTTTTTGCCAGTCCAGCTTTGTTGATATGCCACCTTGCAGTTAAATTTGAATACAGAAAATTTTGTAGCACCACAGGTTGATGGGGCCCAAAAATACCTTTTTATTTTCCCGCATACATTTCAGAGGGGGTTTTTTTTTCACTTTTGGTCAGTCAAGCTTTTTTTGATAGATCTACTTTGCATTTAAAAGGGGGGGAATTTAGCAATTTTGTTTCACCACAGGGAAATTTGATAGGTGCCAAAAAAATCCCTTTTTTTACCCCGTATACATTTCAGATACGTGGTTTTTTCATTTTGGGCAGGCCCAGTTTTTTTTTGATAAGCCCCTTGCAGTTAAATTTGAACCCAAACTTTTAGTCATCACAGGTGTACTGATGGGTGACAAAAATACCTTTATTTATCTGTATACATTTGACAGGGTTTTTTTCATTTTTGGTAGTCAAACTTTGTTGAAAGCTCTTTGCGTTAAATTTGAATACAGCAATTTTTGAGTCCCACGTGAATTGATAGGTCTAAAAATCCCGTTTTTTATCCGAAATAAAAATTCAGAAGGTTTTTTTTTTTTCATTTTTTGGTCAGTCAAGTTTGTTTTTAGAGCTATTTTGCAGTTAAATTTGAATCAAAATTTTTGAGTCACCACAGGTGAATTGTGGGTCCCAAAAAAAAATTTTTATTACCCCTAACTTTTAAAAACGTGTTTTTTTCACTTGGGCAGGCCACTTTGTTGATAGAGCCACTTGCAGTTAAAATTTGAAATCGCAACTTTGTAGTCACCACAGGTTACTGATAGGTCAAAAATACCTTTTTTTATCGTATCATTTCGACAGGTTTTTTTTTTCAACTTTTGGTAATCAAGCTTTGTTGAAGATCACTTTGCAGTTAAATGTGAATCAGCAATTTTTTTTTGATTTGAGGGATTTGAGAATACCGTGTTTTCGTCTTTTAAAAAAGGACTTCAAAACTTTCCATACCTTCCAAAATTTTTATTTTTCTGAACATGGAAAAAATTCGGGTGGTAAGCGAGAAAAGGGGGGGGTTGGGACAGGGAGGTAGGGTACGAGAGAAGGTGCCCCTTCCAGTGGGCGAAACCCTGCCGGGGTTGTCTTGGGCCCTTTCAGGCCTGTCATCGTGGGTCAGGGCCCGTGAAACTCAGTAACGAACGGTCGCCAACTGTTCTCAGTGTTATGCAACCTGCATCCCGCAGTCTTACCTCCTCGTCCTCCCAGCACGCCCCAAATGTCTTTATCAGCTCATAAGATCCGTTCAACATGAAGGGGCAGCCCAAAAGTCAAATATGTAACCACCACTATGGATAATCCAATTTTCTGAAGACCTCTTTGACAAAAATCGGTTTGGGGTCAGAAGGCATGTTAAAAATAAAAAAGGTCAAAAGAAGATTTTTTTCCTGCCTTTAGCCCGTTACTGTTGCCCTCGAGGAGGAGAAGGAAGCCTTTAATCGTCAAAAACCGGGGCGGCGGCAACGCCTTGCAGTCCCTCTTGCTTGTACCCACAGCTCCTGGATGCAGATGTCAGAACGACCAAAATCCCTGTGTTTATGATGATGATGACGCATTTCGGATCCAACGTAGTCTTTTCAGCAGAATTTGCTTCGGGGCCCCTTTACCTGGGCGAGGAGGGAAAACGATGGGGTTGTCAGTCGGGTTTCCCCCCCAAAAAGGGAAAGGGGGGTCGCAAAGTTGCTATAGATTCCGCAGCCACGGTCAGGGGAAACCCGCTCCTCGCTTTTCCCGTCAAAAGGGCAGACCTCCAAGCCTGGGGCCTTTTTGAGCAAGCCTTTGATTTCACCACGATGTCTATGCCGCCTTTGCCGAAACGCATAAGAGAGGCAAGAACCTTGGTGGAACCACCACCAAAATGTCATCACATGAGCGAATGCATGGTTTTTAAAAGGGGGCAACACTTGGCCCAAAAAAAGGCCAACCCATGCCGGGCTCCAACACTGTCCCCCCTCTGTCTTGCCTCCTGCTCCCCCCACCCCCAAGCTTTTCCCCAGGCCCCTGCTCCAAGTCATTTCAGGGATCAGCCTCCCCTCAGCCCCACCGTCCCCGATCCACAGCACCACAAGGGCCCATAAATCCCCCTTTCCTTCCACCAGTTTTCGGGCCGCACGCCGTACAGCAGCCCGTTCTAGCAGCCACCCTTTTTCTTCCAGGTTTGGGAGCAGAAGAAACACTTTAACCAAAAAACCCAAAACCCAAAAACCTGAATGTCAGCATTTCCAGGTTTTGGCCTTTTGGAATGTTGCCCTTCCCCTTTGTGGACAAGATGGGTTCCGCCACTCTGGCCCCTTTCCTTTTCCCCCAATACCAAATGCCCAGCAGGATTTCTTTTCCAGAAAAAAACCTACCTGACCTGGCCACCCGGTCATCTAAAAATTTTAAGGCGTTGTCTGCATCTGTGTCCGGAAAAAGTCCATTGCCACCGACAATGGGCTATAAAACACGGGCCCAAAGGCCCCTATATCTCTGTGACAGTCACTGGGTGAGTGGTGGATTTCGGGGGTGACGGTGGTCTCAGGTGGCCAGCTCTTCAAAACCCCAGGGAGGTGCAGGGCCTTTCACCCCAAAACTCTGGTGGGTCACGGCCCAGAGAAAAAAAAGCCATTTGAAATTTAAACTTCTTGGGGACCCTCCACAACATGTCAGGAGCTGGGCGCCTCTGCAAGAGACCGAGCGCTGGCTGGGTGACAAAAAAGCCTTGTGCCAGGGGATGGTGTGCGATAAAGGGGAATTGCTGGCCCCCTTAGATTGGGAGGCTGGAGCCATCCCTTGCGGAAAATGTCATGAACCTTGTCGTCCCGAAGTTTTTTAAAAAGTACCCGGGTCTGGACTGCCCGCTGAGGAAGGCTCGAGGTCTGATTCGCACTTTCCCCCGTTCGCACCCTGCTTCGTCCCGCCCGGCTGCGTTTCGGTCAGTCGGCCTCCCCCCTCAAAACCCTTCATTGTTGGGGCAACATCTGGAATTCCCCCTCCCCAAAGCTCCAGCGATTGTTGGGAGAGTCAATGCCCTTTCGCATACGAAGTGAACGGCCTGACAAAAATGGCGGACCCCGGGTGTTGAGCCACCCAGAGTGGAGGCAGGTGAAAGAGCCTTTACCATCCTTGCCAATTTTGAAGAAGCCACCAAATGGCAGTGTGGAGAGCCCTTGTCAGCATGAGCATTTTGGGAAATTTAGTTCGGAACAATCTTTGGACACTTGAAAAAACAGGTTTCCCGTCAGCGACGGAGGAGGAGACGGGCACAGATCGGACCGCAGCCTTTCTCTCCCTTGAATCCCCCCAAGGGCCCGACAGTTTTCTCATTTTTCGGTCTTCTTAGGCAGTGGGTTTGGGGGCCGGGCAGTGCAAGGCGCGCATCAGCCTCAGGGTGCATCACTCAGGCAAGTCAGGGCTGGTTGAAGCTGTGGGCCCCAGGAAAACGAAAGGGGGAGGGGAAATTCTAGACCCGAGTTCCAATGTCCGCCCTTTGGAAAAAAGGTTGGGCGAATTTGAGGGAGGAGGAAGATAGGAAGATCAGTTTTCTTGCCCCCCGACCCCAGAGGCTTGGGAAACAAGGCCCATCTCTTTACTGAGTGCTTGGTGCTCCATTTCCTCCAACATTTTCCCCCATTTAAAGGGCCCTCAAAAAGAACAACAGTTTGGGTGGCCCCCCTCCTGGATCCCGGTTTCAAAAAAAAACTCAGCACTTACCCTTTACCCACCCAAATAGAGGTAAAATGCGGGGAAAAGGGGACCTTGCTATTTATCAATGGGGAAAAACTGTTGCTTCTTTTCACGTTCCCCAAATTTCAGGTGGAACAACATAGCAATGCGCTAGAGGCCCAAATAGCCGTATGGCAGCAGCAGGCAAAGGTGGAGAACCTAATGGGG
>JAODAL010058636.1:0-21973 GCA_025379985.1 Phyllomedusa bahiana | reverse complement strand
AAGCAATTTGGGCCTAGGTACTTGAAATGTGATCCCAAAGGGCGCGTTGTCGGATACACTACCCAACGTTGATAAGTGTGAGGGTATGCTTTTGCAGGGCCCAGCGATCCCGTTGTGGTCTACATCACACACAATTCGCTGGTGCAAACATGACATTAAATACCTGGGGGTGTGGCTAACCAGAAATCCAGACGCTTGTGTCTCCCGTGATCTGGCCACTGCTGCGGCATCTTCTAGTGTCCCTGGCTCTTGTCACTCACCTGTCCCGGCTCCTGTCTATTCTGCAGCTGTTACTGCTGGCAGATTCGAGTCTGCAATTCATCCTCTCTGGTTTCCATGGCATCCTGTGTGCAAACATGCTCCCTCTAGGGGCACACGCGCAGCAATGCACTGCATTTTAAGAGACAGTGTTCCTGTTTCCTGCTCTGTGACCTGAAATTCCTGGCTTTAAAAGGAACTTCCTTCCCTTGCTTCCTTGTCAGTTTGTTGTTATGTTTGCTCCTACATAAAGCTTGACCCCATGGTTGCTGTATCGCTGCTGTTACTCCTGTACGTTTACCAGTTACATGCTGAACATCTACCATGGCACTATTCTGTTAAATACCTGTTGAAACCTAACTTTGTACCAGGTCTGCTATCATCCTGGGACTGCGCCATCCATATAATGGCTACACCTGTGGTGCCCTGTTCACCATTCCAGCACCGGTTGCCCTGTCCTGCACTTCGGCTACCCACCGCGAGAGTTATCATTTGCTCTCATAGTGGGCCCAGAGGATCCTCATACCCGGTGTTTCTAGCCACATTGGTTAGAAAACATAACGGTACGAACTGACCATACAATATGGATCCCGCCGAAGTGACCCTGCCTGATATTGTAGCTGTTATCAACCATCATGGCGTCCACCTGGAGCAGTTGTTCCAGAAGCTGAAGACCATCACCACCCATCTGGACGAAGTTGTGTCTCCACAAGCTGTGCTTCAGCCTCCTGCTGCCATGTACAGTCCCAGCCTGCACCTGCTTCTGCCTGGGTCAGTGTCTCAATTTCCTGCCTCTTGACCTGTGTTGTATTGTTCATCCACCAAAGCCCCTGTCCAGCTCCTGGGTTCTGCTATTCAGGACTTAACCCCTGAGATGCCTGGTTCAGTTCCTGCAGTCCATCAGAGCTCCTGACCACCTGGCTGTCGTTTCTGCTGTCCTTGCACGTGTCCAGTTAACCGCAGTATTCTGCTGTTGCACCTGTCCAGTTACCTCTTGTATCCTGCTGAAGCATGCGTTTACTCCTTCTGTTCCTGTCATTGTAACTGTCTGCCACCATCTGGCACCTGAAGTCCTCCTGCAGCTATGTATCTGCCTCCATCGCTCCCAGTGTCTGGTGTTTCTGTCCTGTACCTCGGCTGTCACCGCGGGTAGCCACGTCAGTGGTAGCGACTAGAGATGGGCGAAATTCTCAAATTCGATTCGGTGACTTCACCGAATTTTCCGACAAAATTAGTTTCGGTCCAATTGCTTTGGGACAAATCGCATTAAAAAACAGCTATTTCCAGGCTGCACAGAGCCTGCAGGGTGCTTTAGAACATGGTGCCATGCTTAAATATGCAGAGGGAGCTTGGTTTGGTCTTCATGCAATGTTGTGTTTTAGTATGACACGCACATGACTGCCGCCGCTCTTAGAATCGCCTCACTATAAAATTCCCTGGGCACTTAAGAGGGCAAAACTGACCAAAAAAACTGAAGCGGGAATGCAGCCTGATAAAGTCATGGTAGCGAAAGCTGGAAAAAAACAAGCTGAGAGCTCAGTTGGCAACATCAGTGACAGAGTGTGGAGGTGACGGCAGCAGCCACAGCAGCATGAGGTCAGGCAGTGGCACAATTACATTCTGGAGGTGGCAAAAACAGGAGGAGATCACAGAGTGGCACAATGACACAGTGTGTAGGTCATGGCAGCAGCCACAGCAGCAGCATGAGGTCAGAAAGGGGCACAATGACATTCTGGAGGTGGCAAAACAAAAGTAGGTCACAGAGTGGCACAATGACAAAGTGTAGAGGGCACGGGAGCAGCCACAGCAGCAGCATGAGGTCAGACAGTGGCACAATGACATTCTGGAGGTGGCAAAACAGTAGTAGGCCACAGAGTGGCACAATGACAGAGTGGAGGTGACAGCAGCAGCAGCATGAGATCAGAGAGTGGCATAATGACACAGTGTGGAGGGCACGACAGCAGCCACAGTAGCAGCATGAGGTCAGACAGTGGCACAATGACATTGTGGAGGTGGCAAAAACAGGAGTAGGCCAAAGAGTGGCACAATGACAGAGTGTGGAGATTACGGCAGCAGCCACAGCAGCAGCATGAGGTCAGACAGTGGCACAATGACATTCTGGAGGTGGCAAAACAGGAGTAGGCCATAGAGTGGCACAATAACACAATGTAAAGGGCACGGCAGCAGCCACAGCAGCAGCATGAGGTCAGACAGTGGCACAATGACATTCTAGAGGTGGCAAAACAGTAGTAGGCCACAGAGTGGAACAATGACAGAGAGTGGAGGTGACGGCAGCAGCAGCATGAGGTCAGAGAGTGGAACAATGACACAGTGTGGGGCACGGCAGCAGCCACAGCAGCAGCATGAGGTCAGACAGTGGCACAATGACAGAGTGTGGAGGGCACGGCAGCAGTCACAGCAACATGAGGTCAGGCAGTGGCACAATAACATTCTGGAAGTGGCAAAACAGTAGTGGGCCACAGAGTGGCACAATGACAGAGAGTGGAGGTGACGACAGCAGCAGCATGAGGTCAGAGAGTGGCACAATGACAGAGAGTGGAGGTGACGGCAGCAGCCACAGCAGCAGCATGAGGTCACAGAGTGGCACAATGACATTCTGGAGGTGGCAAAAACAGTAGTAGGCCACAGAGTGGAACAATGACACAGAGTGGAGGGCACGGCAGCAGCAGCAGCATGAGGTCAGACAGTGGCACAATGACAATCTGGAGGTGGCAAAACAGGAGTAGGCCACAGAGTGGAACAATGACACAATGTAAAGGGTACGGCAGCAGCCACAGCAGCAGCATGAGGTCAGACAGTGGCACAATGACATTCTAGAGGTGGCAAAACAGTAGTCGGCCACAGAGTGGCACAATGACAGAGAGTGGAGGTGACGGCAGCAGCAGCATGAGGTCAGAGAGTGGAACAATGACACGGTGTGGAGGGCACGGCAGCAGCCACAGCAGCAGCATGAGGACAAAGAGTGGCACAATGACAGAGTGTGGAGGTTATGGCAGCAGCCACAGCAGCAGCATGAGGTCAGATAGTGGCACAATGACATTCTGGAGGTGGCAAAACAGTAGTAGGCCACAGAGTGGCACAATGACAGAGTGTGGAGGTGACGGCAGCAGCAGCATGAGGTCAGAGAGTGGCACAATGACAGGGTGTGGAGGTCACGGCAGCAGCCACAGCAGCAGCATGAGGTCACAGAGTGGCACAATGACATTCTGGAGGTGGCAAAAACAGGAGTAGGCCACAGAGTGGCACAATGACAGAGTGTGGTGGGCAAGGCAGGAGCAGCAGCATGAGGTCATAGAGTGGCACAATGACAGAGTGACTTGAGAAAGGCCACAGTGTAGTGGCTGAAACGTTGCATTTTGTACTCCTTATGGAATAAAGAGTTCCTGTTTTAATCCATCTGGTGCTGCCGTTCGCATTTTTCTATTCCTGGCTATCTTGTTGGTGTGTTCAAGGCTTACACAACCAGTGGACTGGCTGATGTACAGAACTTGGATATTTACCCGTTGTGGAGAATTGGTGCTGCTCTCATTTTCTGTTGTTTTTTTTTGGTGGCAATACCAGTCCCTGGTAAGGATGGTGGAAGGCAGATGGAGAAACTGGCAGCATATGTGTGGCATCAGGTGGGTGGCGGCATCAGAATAGTGACTGAGGCAGGTAGTTTGAATCCAGACTCATTTCTCACAGTTTGGGTGAGGCGTCATGGCTAATGTAGTCTGACGCCTAAGGCATTGGTGTGTGGAAATCCTGGCCGATCCACGCCTGATTCATCTTGACAAAGGTCAGTCGTTCCACATTTCCCGTGGACGAGCGGATTCTCCTTGGGGTAACGATGGCCCCCCGCCGCACTGAACACCCACTCTGATGCCACACTACTGGCCGGGCAGGACAGCTTCTCCACTGCAAACTCGGCAAGTTGCGGCCACACATCCAGTTTGGCTGCCCAGTAGTCCAGCGGATCTTATAACCGGGGTGGCAGAGTGCTGTCCAAGTAGGCCACCACCTGTTGGTTCAGGGGCTGCTCCAGGTCCTGCTGCTGCTGGCAACTGAGGACCGAAGCAAAAACTGAGAGTCAAGGGTATAGATAAAAAATACCTTTATTAATTACAAACAATAAAAAGCACTTGTATAGATAAGTATATGTGTACGTAAGAGTCCAAGAAAGAAATGGATGGCCAGGGTGAATATGCAGGCAAGAGAGATAGAATATTATCATTGTGGATTAATTAGTAAGCAATAGACCACATACCCAAGGGTAGTGAAGACCATCATAAGTAAATGCAAAGTTAAGCATATGTATCAACATACCCAGGGAAGTGAAATATATTGCACAACAAAGTGATAAGGTCTCTTACCGGCAGTTCACCCCGTCCAGCACCCTCCCCAACGCACGTTTCGCGTCAATTGACGCTTCCTCAGGGGTGAAGGAAGCTGCTCATCAGTGACTCCAGACTTAGGTTGCTGCTGATGGAGCTGGTACTGCTCCTACCCCCCCCCCCCACCTTTCCCCAGCAGCCGCAGCAGTAGTACGTGAGCGCTGAAGAACCCCCTGGTCAGACCTGTCAGAGGAGGCACGATGCCGCACATAGGCAGCGGCCAACTGACTACGGAGGATTTCCCTATAGTATTTGAGTTTTTCCTCCCTCGCAGCAGCTGCGAAACAGGCTCCCCGTTTGGACCGGTAGCGAGGGTCCAATAGGGTGGAGAGCCAGAAGTCCTCCCTCGGCCGGATGGTGACTATTCGGCTGTCACTAGCCAGTCAAAGCAGCAGGCTGCAGCCATCTGCACAAGTGACTCCGAGGGGCTCCCTGCCTCCATCTCCACTGTATACTACCACGGTGCTTGCGGGTCATCTGCCTCGTCTTCCTCATCTCCATCTACCTCCTCCAGCTGCTCCGGCTCCTCCTCTCTTGTCACCTGGGTAGAAAATCCACTCATTTCAACAGACAATGCTTCTGCTCCAATGTCCTCCTCCTCCTCCATTTCAGTCCCCACCGGACTCATGTGGCCGCGAGATGTAGTCGCCACGTCTCCAGTCCCCTGTCCAGACAGATTTTTCAACATCTGTTCCAGGACATGAAGCAGTGGAATGATGTTATTCATCCCGTAGTCCCGGCGACTGACATGTAACGTCACCTCCTCTAATGGCCTCAACAAACGGCAGGTGTCACGCATGAGCTGCCACTGGCTGACATCAAAGTTACACAGCGTAGTACTCCTGTCCGCCTGGATCATCAACAAATCGTTAATGGCCTTTCTCTGGTCATACCGTCGGTCCAACATGTGCAGGCTGGAATTCCAACGGTTGGAAACAACGCATATCAGAGTGTGTTGGGGAGAGCGTTCTGCCACTGCAACTCGAGGAGGGTGTTCCTGGCTTTGTATGAATGGATGAAGTGCATACACAGTTTCCTGGCCATTTTTAGAATCTTCTGAAGATCGGTGGAAGACTTCAGGAACCTTTTCACAACCAGATTGAACAAATACGCCATGCAGGGTGCATGGACCATCCCTCCTCGGTGCAACGCGGAAACCATGTTACTCCCATTGTCCTTCACCATGGTTCCGATTTGCAGTTGGCGTGGAGAAAGCCACACATCGATTTCTTGCTGCATGACGCGGAGCAGTTCCTCTCCTGTGTTCCCCTGTGTGACTTCGTCGCCGAGGCAAGCCAGGTGTATAACTGCGTGACACCGCTGTGCCCTACACATGTGGTATGATGGAGCAGTACTTGTGGCGGCTGAGATGATGGTGGTGGTGGAGGAGGAGGAGGCGGACATTGGCGCAGGAGCCGCAGTTTGACAATGTGGAGGAGAAAGCGGCTTCTCCTGTCCAAGTTGTTGGTGTACCTGGGCAGGAAGAATATTCACCCAGTGGGCCGTAAAGGACATGTACTGGCCCTGACCGTAGTTACAGCTCCAGACGTCCGCGCTGCCGTGCACCTTGGAACAAACCGATAAGCTCAAGGACTGCCCACCTTCTGTTCTACATTTTTTATGAAGTGCGGGTACTGCCTTCTTGGAAATAAATTACGGCTTGGAACTCTCCATCTCGGCTCGGCACAAGCCATTAGTTCTCTGAACGGTGCAGAGTCCACCATTTGAAAGGGAGGGACTGCAGTACCAACAACTTGGACAGGAGCACGGTCAGCTTCTGCACGTTAGGATGGTTGGACGCATACAGTTGTCTCTTTGCAATCGCCTCGCTGAACGACTGCTGGCGCCATGAGTAGTGAGGAGCAGGAGCATCTGGACTGGGAGATGATGGCAAAGAGAAACAGCTCCCTTCTGCAGAGGTGGTGGAGCCTTGACTGGCTGCAATAGCATGCGTGCCACTGGGCGCTGTTGCTGCAGCGGCAGGATGGACCACCACATCTGAGCCACATTTCTTCCAGGCCATCGGATGGTGACGCTGCATGTGTTGACGCAGGGCAGTGGTGCCAACGTTAGCTCCCTGGCCACGCTTCACTTTCTGCCCACAGACTCTACATATACCCATATTCGGCTCCTCCGGTGTCTTAGCAAAGAACTTCCACACCGCCGAGTATCTGATTTTACCGCCAACGTCCGCACTGAGTGACTACTGCCGCCGCTGCCTCTCGCTGACCCCTGTGCTGCTACTTTCTTGGACCTGCGAAGTGGGTTTTCTACCCCGTGGCTGCTTGGCTCCCGACCTCACACTGCTGCTACCCTGCTGACTAACGGCCACTCAACCCACTTGCTAGCTGCGCCGCTGCCTGACGCGCAAGCTGACGCCCTCTTCTCCTGACGATGACGAATCCCTTGCTTCACCCGGCTCCCAAGTGCGGTCGGCTACATCATCATCGATTTGTGTTTCATTGTCACTACTGTCCTCATCACCAGTCTTGGTATACAGAGGCTGACCCCTCACAACATGACCTCCCATGCCACTCTCAACATCTATACTTTGCCGCCTACTGCAAGAAGCAGGGGATATTGGCCCCATTTCGTCGCTGCCAAGTAGCTGCTGACTGTCCTCCTCAAATTGTTCATCCTCTCTATATAGTGGCGCTGAGCCCAGACCTCATAGTAGATCTCTGGCTGAGGGAACCGGATGGGACAGAGGCGGGTTGAGAACAGGTGAGGGCCGCTGACCCGCTCCTGGGCCATGCCAACTAAGGGTTGTGTCTGACGTTCCCACCGACTCTTGGCTGGGGTTGTCAGATGTCATCTGGGAGGAAATGGATGAGCTAGTCACCCAATCAGGAACCAGTGGGTTGCTGACCACCACCCGGCCGCTAGATGACAGCGGCAGTTGTGGCCTCACCGAGTGACCCAGGTTGCGACGTCCCCTTGCTGTGCTGCGACCTGGGCTTGCTCCAGGAATGTTTGTGCCACTGCCACTCACAGGTGAAGAGCCTGCCACCTCTCTGTCTGCTGTTTGTTATAAAATGTACAGACACTGTTTGATGAAGATATCTGCATATGATAAATACACACCCTGTATTAGACTCCAAATGAACCCAGTAAGAAGCTTGGGTAACCCTTGGATATAAATTGCGCTTCAGAAATGGCCAGGAAAAATTTACTTGTATGTGCCGTTTAAAAACACTGTGTATTTTACTGAATATAAAAGCACAAACAGGCTTAATTAACCTTCGGTTATGAATTATGCTACAGGTAAAATGTCTTTTTTGGCGGTGAAAAAGAACGTTTCTTTTAGTGACCACAACGGCAGAACGCTTAATTAACCCCTGGATGTAAATTGCGCAAAAGAATTTAGCAACCAAAAATTACCAGCTTTGTAGCGTGTTAAAATGGCGTGTATTTTACGGTACACAACAACAAAAAAACTTGAAATTAATTAACCTTCGGTTATGAATTATGCTACAGGTAAAATGTCTTTTTTGACTGTGAAAAAGAACGTTTCTTTTAGTGACCACAACAGCAGAACAACGCTTAATTAACCCCTGGATGTAAATTGCGCAAAAGAATTGAGCAACCAAAAATTACCAGCTTTGTAGCGTGTTAAAATGGCGTGTATTTTACGGTACACAACAACAAAAAAACTTGTAATTAACCTTCGGTTATGAATTATGCTACAGGTAAAATATCTTTTTTGGCGGTGAAAAAGAACGTTTCTTTTAGTGACCACAACAGCTGTACAACGCTTAATTAACCTCTGGATGTAAATTGCGCAAAAGAATTGAGCATCCAAAAATTACCAGCTTTGTAGCGTGTTAAAATGGCGTGTATTTTACGGTACACAGCAACAAAAAAACTTGTAATTAATTAACCTTCAGTTATGAATTATGCTATAGGTAAAATGTCTTTTTTGGCGGTGAAAAAGAACGTGTCTTTAGTGACCACAACAGCAGAACAACGCTTAATTAAACCCCTGGATGTAAATTCGCAAAAGAATTGAGCAACCAAAAATTACCAGCTTTGTAGCGTGTTAAAATGGCATATATTTTACGGTACACAACAACAAAAAAACTTGTAATTAACCTTCAGTTATGAATTATGCTACAGGAAAAATGTAAATTGCGCAAAAGAAATGAGCAACCAAAAATGAAGTGGTATTTGGATTGTAAAAACGCTGTTTCTTTAAATGAATAAAACAGGAACAGGCTCAGATAACCCTTGGATATTCAATGTGCTGTGATCAGATAGCATTAAAATGTATATGCAGCTGCATTGGACGCACACTGGACTTCAGTTTCAATACCCCACAAAATCAGAATTAGAACGTAAGAGAAGCAGTCTCTGAGACAAGCTGTGACACCCCCCAAAAATCGCTGTATAAAAATGAGTTCTTTAGTAAGAGATATCATAAGCAGCCGTGGCAGCACCTTCCCTACTCAGTACAGTGAGAGCAGTATGAGCTCCCAGCGTCGCGCCTGGACTTATATAGTGCGGTGACGTCACAGAATCCCGCCGGTCTCTGATTGGCTTCATCTCTGCACATGTCATGTAGGCTATGCCCTTCTTCCTCCCAGAGTTCTTTGCCCCATGTAACGCCATGTGCTCGCAGCCATTTTATCAATCAAAAGCACGCTTCGTTCACGCGAAGTACCCCAAACTTCGACTTCGTTCAGAACCGAAGTTTTCCTGAAATTCTAAACGAATTCCACTTCGTTAGAATCAATTCGCCCATCTCTAGTAGCAACCTGGGTGTTCTCCGTAGCACAGTCCGTCCGACCTTTCCGCGGGCTCCGGTGAAGACCGGGGGCCCCTTAGACTCCGCTCCCTGGCGTGGTCTTCATCTCTACCATCTTCGCCCATGGTGATCACAGTGGATCCACACCTGTTTACCCAGCGATTGACGTATCAGTGCCTACTGACATCGACAGATCGTTATAGTATGAACTCGTTCACTTCCGTTATATACATATAGATATATATATAGTTATATTATAATATATTATATATATATGATATATATTATATATATATATATATATTATATATATATATATAATATATATATATATATATATATATATAACTGTATGTGTATATTTATATATATTATAATGTGTGTGTGGTGTGTATATATATATATATATATATTATATATATATATATATATATATATATATACACATACATACATACATGTGTATATACTAGTACATCTCAAAAATTAGAATATCATTGAAAATTAAAGGGGTTCTCCAGGACTATCTTTTTATTTGTTATAGAGCTCACAAATGTATTATATTATACCTTGTAATTCATACAGTATTGAGTCGTCTATACAAGATATGGATTTCTCCATTTGACTGATATCAATTATCTTTTCAGTGATATTCTAATTTTTTGAGATGCACTAGAATGTGTGTATGTATGTATATATGTATATATATATATATAAATATAAATAATATTATATATATATATATATATATATATATATATATACATACAATTAGATCCATATGTATCTGGACACTGACACAAATTTTTGTACCTGTTCACTGAAACATATTCAAATTATATCATGGGCATAAAGTCCAGACTTTCAAAGGTTAGGAGTTTCAGCTCTTTAACATGTGCCACCCTCTTTAAAGGGACCAAAAATAATTGGACAAATTAAATCATTGTTAGTAAAACGTTAATTTCTAATATTTGGTTGAAAACTCTTTGTTGGCAATGTCTGCCTGAAGTCTTAAACTCATGAACATCACCGGATGCTGCATTTCCTCCTTTTTAATGCTCTACCAGGCCTTTACTGAAGCCATTTACAGTTGCTGTTTGTTTGCTGTATTTACTTTTATGCAGCCTTCTCTTTATGGTAGATATGGATATTGATATGCCTACATCCTGGAGAGTATTCCGAGATCTACTGTGTGCTCAAATCCAGTCAAATGCAGCCAAACTGATTTGCCGGAGTTTCATAATACAGATGGGCAATGACCCAAAACACAAAGCCAAAGTAACCCAGGAGTTTATTAAAGCAAAGAAGTGGAATATTCTAGAGTCAGTCACCTGATCTCAACCCAATTGAGCATGCAATTCACTTAAAGACTAAACTTCAGACAGAAAGGCCTACAAACAAACAGCAACTGAAAACCGCTTCTGTAATGGCCTGGCAGAGCATTATATATAATATTGCCCATTTATGTCACTAAATTGTAATCCTGCCTGATGTGTCCCTTAGGGGCCGTTCACACGGCTTATTTCTGTTACGGATTCCAGTACTGCGCTGCAGTACGGCTGAAATCCATGCCAGGCATTACGGTAATCCATAGTTCTCAAAGAGAACTATGAATTCCGTCTCTCCTCCCCGCTCGGCGAATACGCCGAGGGGGGAGAAAGTGACTTGCACATATAGTCCTTCGCACGCTTGAAATGAGTAAGCAGGGCTTAATGGGATTTTACTTATTTGGACCGAGTTCTGACCACAAAGAGAACCATACATACTTTCATGCGAGCACTTCTTGGGGTGTGATATGTGCACCGCTACCTAGGCATTTTGTATGGATAATATGACCAGCTCGCTACATATTCCATTTTTTGCCTGATTGTCTGCCTGACCCTGACTGCAGGATATGGTGTTTATATTTTTGAATATAATTCCTTATCTTGTATTGATGTTGTATTTTACATTTATAAGTAAGGGTCGAGACCAAATAAAACAAGATTCGCTACGTCAGGCATGATACTTACTAAAAAATAATCAATATATGGTGATATTGTATTTAGGCTGGTGGGTAGAGATGAGCGAATTTCTCAAAAATTCGGTTGGCCAGATTCACCGAATTTTCTGCAAAAAGATTGTGGAGGTGGCGGCAGCATCAGAAGTCTACATAAGGCCTAGTGAAGAGTGGGGAGGTGGGTGGAAATACCAGTCCCTGGTAAAGATGATGAGTGGTAGATGGAGCAGCTGGCAGCAGATGTGTGGCATTAGGCGGGTGGCAGCATCAGAATAGTAGCTGGGGCAGGTAGCCAGAAGAATCAATCCAGACTCATTTCTCAAAGTTTTGGCATCACGGCTGATCTAATTTGACGCGTAAGGCATTGGTGTGTTGAAATCCTAGCTGGTCCACGCCTGATTCATCTCAACAAAGGTGAGTCTCTCCACATTTCGGGTGGACAAGTGAGTTCTCCATGGAGTAACTATCGCCCCTGCCGCACTGAACACCTGCTCTGATGCCACACTACTGGCCGGGCAGGACAGCTTCCCCAGTGCAAACTCGGCAAGTTGTGGCCACACATCCAGCTTGGCTGCCCAGTAGTCCAGTGGATCTTCTATGAGGGGTGGCAGAGTGCTATCCAAGTAGCCCACCACCTGCTAGTTCAGGGTCTGCTCCAGGTCCTGCTGCTGCTGGTGAGTACCCTCCTCACTAGGCAGGTGAAGGAAGCTGCTCATCAACGACTCCAGACTTAGGCTGCTGCTGCTGGAGCTGGTACTGCTCCTACCCCTCCCCCCTCATAACAGCCGTGGCAGTGGTACGTGGGCGATTAGGAAACCCCTGGTCAGACCTGCCAGAGGTTGGACAATGGCGCAGATAGGCTGCGGCCAACTGACTACATAGGATTTCTCTATAGTACTTGAGTTTGTCCTCCCTCTTGGCAGGTGAAAAAGGGCTCCTATTTTGGACCGATAGCGAGGGTCCAAGAGGGTGAAGAGCCAGGAGTCATCCCTCTGCCATATGGTGACTATTCGGCTATCACTAACAGGCAAATCAGCATGCAGCGGGCTATCTGCGCAAGTGACTCTGAGGGACTCCCTGCCTCCATCTCCACTGTATACTGCCAAGGTGTGTCTGGGTCATCTGCCTCATCTTCCTCTACCTTCTCCGGCTGCTCCTGCTCCTCCTCTCCTGTCACCTGAGTAGAAAAAACACTCATTTTGCCAGCACTATTTGTGCTCCAATGTCCTCCTCCTCCTCAAGTTCAGCCCCCACCGGAATCATGTGGCTGTGAGATGCCGTTGACACATCTCCATTCCCCTGACCAGACAGATTTTGCAGCATCTGTTCCAAGACACGAATCATTGAAATGACGTTATTCATCCCGTAGTCCTGGTGACTGACAAATAACGTGGCCTCCTCAAAGGGCCTCAGCAAACGGCAGGTGACACGCATGAGCTGCCACTGGCTGACATCAAAATTACACAGGGAAGTACTCCTGTCCACTTGGATCATCAAGAAATCAAGAATGGCCTTTCTCTGTTCATAGAGTCGGTCCAACATATGGAGGCTGGAATTCCAACGGGTGGAAACATCGCATATCAGCCTATGTCGTTCTGCCGCTGCAGCTCAAGGACGGTGTTCATGGCTCTGTAGGAATAGATGAAGTGCATGCACAGTTTCCTGGCCATTTTCAGAATGTCTGAAATTTTTCTCAGTTCGCATAAAGGCCAGAGTTGCCAGCTTCTGTGTTCAGTTTAGTCCAGCAATTGAGCTGTAAACATGGCCCAAAGGATTGTGGTGCATTTTCAGAATGTCTTTCAGAGGGGTGGAAGACTTGAGGAACCGTTTGACAACCAGACTGAACACGTGCGCCATGCAGGGCGCACGGCTCTGCCGTCCTTGGCGCAGCGCGGACACCATGTTCCTTCCATTGTCTGTCACCATGGTTCTGATTTGCAGTTGTCATGGAGAAAGTCACACATTGATTTCGTGTTGCATGACGCGGAGCAGTTCCTTCCCTGTGTGACTTTGTTCGCCCAGGCAAACCAGGTGTATAACTGCGTGACACAGCTGTGCCCTGCACATGTGGTATGATGGAGCAGCACTTGGGGTGGTGGTGGTGGAGGAGGAGGACATTGTTGCAGGATCAGCAGTTTGACAACGTGGAGGAGAAAGCGGCGTCTCCTGTCCAAGTTGCTGGTGTGGCTTGGCAGGAATCACATTCACATGGGCCGTAAAGGACATGTACTGTCCCTGACTGCAGTTACAGCTCCACACGTCCGAGCTGCCATGTACTTTGGAAGACACTGATAGGCTCAAGGACTGGCCCAACTTCTGTTCTACATATTTGTGCAGGGCTGGTACTGCCTTTTTAGAAAATAAATTATGGCTTGGGACTCTCCACCTCGGCTCAGCACAAGCCATTAGTTCTCTGAACGGTGCAGAGTCCCCCACTTGGAAAGTTTGGGACTGTAGTACCACCAACTTGGACAGGAGCATGGTCAGCTTGGATGTATACTGCTGTCTCTTGGCAATCGCCTCGGTGAATGACTGCTGGCGCCATAAGTGGCGAGGAGCATCTGGACTGGTAGATGATGGGAAAGAGAAACAGCTCCCTTCGGCAGAGGTGGTGGAGCCTTGATTGCCTGAAATGGAAGACGTGCCACTGGGTGCTGCTGCTGTGGCATGCTGGACCACCACATCTGAGACACGTTTCTCCCAGGCCACTGGATGGTGATGCTGCATGTGTTGATGCAGGGCCGTGGTGCCAATGTTAGGTCCCTGGCCACGCTTCACTTTCTGCCCACAGATTCTACATATAAACATGCTCCTTCGGTTTCTTGGCAAAAAAACTGCCACACCGCCAAGTAGGTGATTTTACCACCAACGCTCCACACTGACTACTACTGCCGTTGCCTCTGTGAGCCCCTGTGCCGCTACTTTCTTGGACTTGCGAAGCAGATGGACTACCCCGTGGCCGTTTGGCTCACGACCTTGCACTGATGCCACCCTGTTGACTCACGGCCAAACTACTGACTTGCTGGTTTCACCCAGCTCCCAAGTGCTACCCGCTACATCGTCATCGATTATTGTTTGCATGTCACTGCTGTCCTCCTCAAAGGAATTGGTATGCAGAGCCTGACCGCTTGATACATAACCTCCCATGCAACTCTCCACATCACTACTTGACCGCCTACTGCAAGAAGCAGCGGATGTCTGCCCCACCTCTCCACTGCCAAGTAGCTGCTGACTGTCCTCAAATTGTTCATCCTCGCTGTATAGTGGTACAGAGCCCAGACCACATAGTAGTTCTCTGGCTAAGGGAACCAAACAGGACAGAGGCGGGTTGAGGACAGGCGAGGACCCCTGACCTGCTCCCGGGTCATGCCAACTAAGGGTTGTGTCTGACGACCCCACAGACTTGGCTGGGGTTGTCAGATGTCATCTGGGAGGAAGTGGATGACCTAGTCAACAAATCAAGAACCGTTGGCTTGGTGATCAACACACGGCCGCTAGATGACACCAGTAGCTCTGGCTTAATTGAGTCACCCCTGCTTACTGTGCTGCGACCTGTGCCTGCTCCAGGAATGTTTGTGCCACTGCCACTCGTATGTGAAGAGCCTGCCACCTCTCTGTCTGACACGCTGTTTGATCAAAAATTTAGAATACATCAGACTCTGTTTAATGTAGATGTCTGTATATGATAAATACACACCCTGTATTTGATTCAAATTACTCCACAAACAAGAGGATAAATTGACCCTTTGTATAAAATCAAATACCCTAGAGAATGAACCAGATGGAATTCAGGCATCTATGGGGCAGAAATAGACACCTCGTATTTGATTCAAATTACCCCACAAACACGAGGATAAATTGACCCTTGATATAAAATAAAATACCCTACAGAATGAATGAGATGGAATTCAGGCATGTATGGGGCAGAAATACACACCATGTATTTGACTCAAATTACCCCACAAACAAGAGGATAAATTTACCCTTGGTATAAAATAAAATACCCTACAGAATGAATGAGATGGAATTCAGGCGTGTATGGCCTGGTTCACATGGCTTATTCAAGCCGTAATTGCGGGACGGATTTCGCCCGCATCTACGGCTTGAATAAGGGGCGGGGGCGCAGCTCCTCGGCCTCATAGACTTTCATTATCCACGGCGCCTATCCCGCCGGGATAATGTGCATGTCACTTTCTACCCGCCCGGCGTATTCGCCGAGCGGGGAGGAGAGACGGAATCCACACACCCTGTATTTGACTCTAATTACCCCACAAACAGGATAAACTGACTCTTGGGGAACAAACTGAAATCAAATAAAAACCGCTGGTTCAGGAACAAGTGTGTATATGACACACAGTTGTGAAGGTTTTTCACCCCAGTAGCTAAAAAAATTTATTTGTTTTGCACAGAGTGCAATATAGTGCTGCAGCAGCCAGATGCTGGTCGACAGGAGACACACTGACAAGTGGCAGAATTTAAGATGACATCCGTATTTATAGGGCTGTGACATCACAGAAGCCCGTTGGATACTGATTAGCTTCATGTCAGGACATGTCATTGAGGGTGTTCCTTTCTTCGTCCCATAGTTCTCCCATGTCATGACCATTTTAGAAAAAAAGACAATTCATTCCCGTGAATCACCATAAACTTCGCTTCTGTGCAGAATAAAATTTTCCCTGAAATTCTAAACGAATCCCACTTCGTTAGAATTGATTCGCCCATCTCTACGGGTGGAGTTTACATGCCAGGGTTGCGCATGTTTTTAGCTAGCTGCCGCAGCCAGACTAATAGTGCTTGAGGGGGGGAGAAAAAATTTTCCGCCACCCTGAGAGCTATTTAGGCTAGGAACAACCCTGTTTATGATTTTACATTTATCCACACTAAAATTCGGTTGCCATTTTTCCGCCTCCAGTTTTCCTAAATCAGTTTGTACTATTTTATTATTGTCCTCTGTGTCCTACAGAGCTTTGTATCATCAGTAAATATTGCTGTTAGGCCCTTAGGGTATGTTCACACGGCGTTTTTACAATATGTAAAAAAAGATTGCGTAAAACGTATCCAAATATGTACTACAAAGTGTGGTATGTATTTGGATATGTTTTCTGGACTGCAAAAACTTACCCTGTTGTTTCTATTATTTTTAAATGCGTAAAACTGATCAAGAAGGGATATGTCACTTCTTTGTATGGCTCTGTAAAAAAAAATACAATAACATTTAAAATATGTATTGTCTAAACGACAATACATATTTTACGTTGATTTCAATGAAAACTCTTTGGAACATTGTTAAATAAGTATTTGGGTACATATTTTGTAAGTAATACGTACCCAAATATGTATTTCACAAACGCCGTGTAAACATACCCTTACACAGTGTTACAGTCAGAGTCACCGGAATCAGGAGGTGGACCCGCTTGGTCACCGTCGGGAGTTGGCATAATCTACATATGGGAGCAGTGTCCAAGGTGCTCCCTGTTTCCATCAGAGCCCACCACAACTGATGTGTAGACCTGGCTAGTGCCAGAACGTGAGGCAGAGGTGCTGTCCGAACAGGCAAATGGTTGGGGCGAGTCCAGAATGCTGGGAGAGGTGTCCTGGAAAGCCTATGGTCCAAAGTGGCTAACTGAGCAACAGATGGTTGTTCCACACTAGCCCTTTAAATCAGGAAAAGCCAGCACGCAGGCGTGCGACTTGAAGGAGGGGACCAAAGGATCAGACAGAAGGCGCGCACGATAGCTTGGAATGAAAAAGAGGTATGCAGCAGTTCGGGCATGGGCACCAATGTGGACCAGGACCCGGACTACGGCACATCCCGTTACATGGGACTGCCGGTGGATGCAACCAAGGACCATAGCACAGACCTCGGTGTGTTCCTATACCCACCCTTTGGGGCCCTCTTCCCTTGTGTCTTGAGTCTCTGGAACTTGCAGATCAATTCTGGGGTGTTGATATTCTCCTGAGGCTCCAAGGACCTCTCCCTTCCAATCAATAAGATGGTACACTTTACCTCTTATGCAATTCATGTCTAGGATCTGCTTCACCTCATATGGGTCTTCAGTACAGGCCAACATGGAAGGATGAATTGCCTTGTGGGAGTAGTGGTTTTGCACCAGAGGTTTGAGGAGGGAAAGAATTAGGGATGCGTGTGGTGGACCGGGCACCGAGAGGGGCAGAGGAGAGGGCCGGAAGCAGAGGTAGCCTTGAACAGCTGTCGCTCTGATTATGGTGGCTAACACTTTATTAACCACACCCCTCATGCTCCTCTAGCTCCAGCATCAGTGAAGAGGGGGTCTGCACTTTTAGATGACTGTGTTGGTAATTGTTTTCCCCCGATGCACACTTAGTAGGGAGGGCTTTCCCTTAACTGCTTGCAGTGGATGGTGTATGAAGTGCCCTTTCACACTCTGTAGGGGGGTCTCTCCCTCAACTGCCTATGGTGGATGATGTATGAGGTGACCTTGATGTGCAGTGAAGAAATAACAGACAGGAGGCGAAGGGCTATCACTTTCAAATCATCTCATACCTCTTTACTTCAACAGGTAAGATGGTATACATATGGTAGTGGTCAGCATTCAACTTACATCTCAATCCTTCCAATCCAAGCCACTCATTAGTACAAGGTAGGATAATGTCAGTATCTTGCACAGCCCAGATGAGTCCTTCTATAGTATATTAGCTTCTCCTCCTCTTTCAATACCCACTCACATGCTGCCAGAGAAGATGAGGGTTGCATGTAGGAGTGCACCTCTGACAGCCTACAGATGATGATGATGATGACACTAATAACTAATAATAGGTGGAAATCAATGGAGAGCACTGACTCCAAGTTCCCCTTTAGAGACCCAGAGCAATACATTTTCCTACATGGTTATTCCCTCCTTTTTCTCTGTGTGTCTGCAGCTGGTTACAAGTCTGCTATGTAGCATGACTATACACTTTTCTGAAGATGTACTTGAGCTGTTAGCTGAATACAGGGGTGGAATAGAGGTCAATAAACATTATACAAAACACTTATACTACTTATAGTTCAATTTTTATAGATATTTGTGCAATAACTAGTATAGCAATGAAGCCAACTCAAATTTTCAATGTACATTATTCCTATCTTTGATTCACAACTAGAGATGGGCGAATTTCTCAAAAATTCGGTTCGCAGACTTCACCGACAAAATCCGAATCGCGTTAAAAAACAGCTATTTCCTGGCTGCAGAAAGCCTGTAGGGTGCGGTAGAACATTGTGCCATGCTTAAGTATGCAGAGGGAGCTTGGTTTGGTCTTCATGCAATGCTATGTTTTAGTATGACATGCACATGACTGCCGCCGCTATTAGGATCGCTTCACCCTTCAATGCCCTGGGCACTTACAGGGGCAAAACTGATCAAAAAACTGAAGCGGGAATGCAGCCTGATAAAGTCATGGCAGCGCCAGCTGGAAAAAAACAAGTGGGGGGCTAAGATCCTAACCATAGCATCAAAGAACACAGTAGTAGGTTCCCGGGTGCCGCCACAGATCGCAGACAGTAAGGGGAGGGTCACAGCAGGAGTCACCCTGCGAGGCCACAGCATCCGGTGTCATCTACCAGCCATGTGTTGACCACACACTAGGTCATACACTTTCTCCCAGATGACATCTGACAACCCCTAGTTGGCATAACCCGGGAGCAGGTGAGGGGCTCTCACCTGTCCTCAACCCACCTCTGTCCTGTTCGCTTCCCACAGCCATAGATCTACTATGTGCTGTGGCCTCTGCGCCACTATACAGTGAGGACAAAATATTTGAGGACAGTGGGCAGCAAAGAGGCGTGAAAGACATCCGCTGCTTCATTCAAAAAGCGGGCAAATAGTGATGAGAAGAGTTGCAATGGGGTTATGTTGTGAGTGGTCAGGTTTGTACAGTGACACTGTTGAGGGGGAAAGGCGGTGACAGGCAAACCCCAATCGATGTAGCCGATCGCAACTTGGAGCCCGGGTAAGCAACAAGCTGGGACAAGTAAGGAGCCCACTCCATCCTCCATGTGCCCTTTTTCCCTGGAATGAATGGCCCTACGGCTTTTTCGCCTACCCTCAACTACCCATTGTCCCGGCCCTGGAAGCATTCCGTTTTTCTTTTACATTAAGTTTTAGTGGGACGGGAGGAGAAGAAGGAGGATTTGGACCGACAGACAATTGGGATTTTGGACAGTAGAAGATTTAAAATGTTGGGCCGGAGATGTAAAGTTGGGGGGCATTAGCATACTGGGGTTTTTGAAAGCCATGTGATGCTATGAGTGACCCAACCAACAGTGTAAAAGGGGTTCATCATTATCATTGGGAGAAGAGAGCAGCAGCTTGCTTGTCAGGCAGCTTGTAAGTCGGTAGTGTGGCCGGGAGACAGCAGAGTGGCAGCAGTGTGAGGTTGAGAGCCAAACGGCAGATTTAAACCCCACTTTCAGCCCAAAGAAAGTAGCGCAACAGGGCTCACCGGTCAGGGTAACATTCATTCAGTGCGAGCTTGGTGTAAAATCATTACTCCCGGTGGCCGTTTTTTTGACGAGACCAAAAGGAGGGTTGAACATAATATATGTAGAATCTGTGGACAGAAAGTAAAGCGTGACCAGGGACCTAAAAGTTTGGGACCACGGCCCCACATCAACATCATGCAGTGTCACCATACGTGTTTCAGATTGGTGGGCCATCCTGTCCCCCAAAAGCAGCAGCACCCAGTGGCACGCCTCCCATTTCAGGAAGTCGAGGCTTCACCACCTCTGCCGAAGACAACTCCCTGGGCTATTACATCATCTACCGGTCCAGATACTCCCGCCCTCGCACTCATGGTGCCAGCAGGTCGTTCACAGAGCGATTGTCAAAAAGACAGCAGTATGGGGTCTAGACATCCTTAAGTGCAGAAGCTGACCTTGATCCCGTCAGTTTGGTGGTACTGCAGTCAACCTCCCTTTTCAAGTGATGGAAATCCCGCACCCATCAAAGAACTGGCCAGGAAACTTGGCATTCACTTCTGCCATTGTAACGAAACGGGTAGTGGCGCGAGCGGTGGTAGCGGCCACGCCAAGGAGTGGGGTCTAAGTAGGTCCCGGTTTTCACCAGAGCCCGTCGCTAGGCAAGATGGACTTTCTGCGGAGGGAGTCCTACCAGGTCACTACCCCTGGCGCGACTAGCTTTCGGTGGCAGCCGAGGCGCAGCGAGGTACCGAATCGTAAAACGAAACTCGTAGTCAAAGGTCAGGCCAACAGGTCAGGGCAGGCGGCGGAGATTCGAGGTCAGGTAAAGTAGCAGAAAGGTCAGGTACATGGGCAGACAGGAGTTGATGAACAGGGGGAAATTGATGAAACGGAAAAAATATATTAAACGGCGGAAATTTATGAACGGGGAAATTGATGAACAGGAATAAATATATTAAAATGGGGAAATTATTGAACAGGGGAAATTGATGAACAGGAATAAATATATTAACAGGGGGAAAAATTTTTGAACAGGGGGAAATTGATGAACAGAGAAAGGCCAAATTAAAAAAAGATTTTTTTTATGATCCCAAATGGAAAAGGAGTATTCCCCTGGGTGAACGAAGTCACACATGGGAGGAAATGCTCCGGGTCATGCAAGTTGTCATCGATTTATGGCTTCTCCGCGACAACTGAATATTAGAACCATTGTGACAGATGATGAAAAGAACATGGTGTCTGCGCTGCGTAGAAGGAGGGCTCAGCCATGCTTCCTGCATGGCATACATGTTCAATCTGGTTGTTCAAGTCTTACACCCATCTGCAAGACATTCTAAAAATGGCCAGGAAACTTTGCATGCACTTCAGCCATTCTTACACCGCCAAGAACACCCTCCTTAAGCTGCAGCGGCAGACCGCCTCCCCCAACATAGGCTGATATGTGACATTTCCAAACATTGGAATTCCAGTCTCACCAGAGCCTGCCGCAAAGCGGGATGGACTTGCTGCGGTGGGAGTCTACCAGGTCGCTACCTCTGACGTGACTTGCTTGCGGTGGCAGCCGAGGTGTAGCATGGTACAAACTCGTAAGGCAAACTCGGAGTCGGGGACAGGCGGTAAGGTCAGGAAAGGCGGCAATGGTTCGTGGTCAAGGGACGAAGGCAAGAGGTACGGTACACGGATATGACAGACGAGGTTGATGGAAACTCTTTCTCTATAGGCTCTAAAGATTATTATTATTATTATTATTATGTTATTGTCTTGGAGTCGGTTGTGTGAGGAGCCTTTTCCATTACAAATGTAGCTAAAGAGTTTCCACAGCTTTCAAAATCTGGACACCTAGATACAAGTTCAGCAAACTTTTCCTTTATCACCTGTGTTATCTGTTCATGAACAAATGAACGTTTATCAACTTGCTTTCTTAACCCCTTAACGACCGAGGGGGGGCCGGTTAACCCCTTCATTCTCGCAACCATCGGGTTGCAATAACTAAGAGAGACGCAGGAGGAGATCGCTCCTCCTGCGTCTCTGTCGGCGGCAGCAGCGCACGGATCGCATGATCCGTGCAGCTCCTGCCTTCCTACAGACAGCACGGAGGGCACAGAATGCCTTCCGGGTTTTTCCCGGACGTCACGATTTCC
>JAODAL010058635.1:0-21974 GCA_025379985.1 Phyllomedusa bahiana | reverse complement strand
GGTCGGGTTTACACGGTAAGGCGAAAATTTAACTTAGGGGAAACGTTTTTAGCTAAAGGCACAGGAAAACAAAGACCGGGCACAGAGTGACGGGTGAGGTTAACCTTAAATAGGGAGGGTCTGGCAATTACCCAAATTTTTAAAGGGACGCGGGCCCTTTAAATTTGGGAAAACAGCGCGGCCCCCGGCGTTTAAGGACGGCCACGCGGCCTCGGCCGGAAAGGGGGTCGGGGACAGGACAGGAACGAGGTCATTTTGAGCCCCTGTGCACCCCGGGACCCGCCGCTCGCCCTGCGGACAGGTCGCCCCCCGGGCCCCGGCACAAAACCGGGGGGGAAAGGCCCGGGGTGCGCCCTAACCCCCGGGGGCCGAGGAGGGGGGCACCCGTGACAGTATCCCCCCCTTAGGTTTCCCCCTCTTCTTAGGCCAAAGGGAAATCTGCGGATGGGTTCGGTTCAGGATTTGGGAAACCCGGTTCCCAGGACTCCCCGGGGGCCCGGAAGCCCCCCCCCTTTTCTAAAAGAAAAAATCGTTTTCCCTTTTGATGGTCTTAAAAATTCTAAAGTTTGCCTTTTCCTTCAAAAGACTCGGGAAAAATTCAAAACAGGAGAGGGAGCAGCCCCTCCCGGGGAGAAACCGGTTCGGGAAACCAACGGTTTTGGGAGGGAAGACATAAAATGCTTTAAGGAAACCCCGGGAGAGGGGGAGGCAGGCAGAGTTTATGGGGAAAACCGGGTTCAGTTGTGTGTCTCAAAAAGGGTTCCCAAAAAAACCGGGGCCCCAATTTTTAAACCCTAGGGGATCTTGAGTCGTATTTTTTTTAAAGAGACCCCCACTTTTTTCCCCTGGGAGGAATTTTGGGGAAAGGTTTTCTCCTCTTGACAGCTTGCGTCTTCATGCGGGTTTGAAGCCGGGAGTAGGTTTTGGGGGTCTCTCGCGATGACACTGATATTTAAACCTTTGGTTGTCCACGGTGGGGACCCTCGGGGAAGAACCCAAGGGGGGGAGGGCGCGGGTGACCCCCGAAACCAAAAGGAAATGGAGAGGGGCCGGGTTGAGTGGGGGAGCCCCGGTGATTATACGGGAGAAACTCCGGCCCAAGAAAGACAATTCCGACGAACAGTGGTCACTGACGTTGAAACTCACAGACACACGGATCAGAAGTGCCGTAGATATACGTACAACAGATAGATCGTGGTGTGTACAACTGTCGTCCTACCACACCTGACAAAGGTTTGTCGGAGGTATGAATATGCGGTAGGAAATAATCAGACTTGAGTTTTGAATATCCGGGAATCAACAGAGGATAGCCAGAATGTGTAGAGACAATTGGAGACGCCACGATCGGAGCGATGTGGGATGGTAAAACCATGTAGCAAAAAATAAAATGTGCTGGAAAAAAATAGGCCCTCGCTTAATTGAAGGCTGGCTGAATGGAAGGACCCTCAGGCAGCGGCTCCAAAGTGAGCGACATTTTTGACAAACTCGGTCTGTGACCACCCAGATGACTGAGGTTCGCGAGGAAGGGGGGAAGGTACGTGAAGAGTCCATGCTCCTGTATGTGTGTCCATGGAGCCTCCGGAACGGCGAGTAGGGACTAGGAGGAACCTGTAGGGCCTATTGGGTGGAACCTTGTTCTCGGGCAAAAGTGGTACAGGAAAGAACAAAGATGCGACTTTGTTGATGAAGGGGTCTTTAACGCCAGTTTTCGTGGGTTATAATGTGCCTCCCAGCCGATAATCCCGCTGTCGGACGCAGCGGTTAGGCAACAGTGGTCTGGCTGCGGCCGCATCGATAGGGGCGGGCAGTGGGCGGGCCAGTGGCGTCGGGGGTGGGGCGGTGGGGTTGTAGGGCGGTTCCGGGGTGGGGACACGGCGCGCTCGTATAGTCATGAGGTACCGACCATCGCGGCTCGCCCCAAATTCGCGCGGCGATCGGCTAGCTCCAAACAAGCAGAACCTGGTTTTTTTTGGTTCTAAATCCTCGGCGAGGCGAAGTGAAGCAGGATCACGGAACATGCGAGGAAGCGGATCGAAAATCGCGACAGAATGTGTCTCGGAGCTACGATCCGTGCAGCAGGAGTGGTGATTGCCGAAAAAAATGTCGCCTTTATAAAGGAGGAAAACACAGTGGTCAGAAAAAAGCTGATATGTACAAAATACAACATAATAAAAAAAAAAAACATTTTCCCAAATCTAGAAAGGCATCGAATATCAATTAATAGTTATTGTGTAAATGTGGCAAGGGAAAATACAGTAATATTAAATCTGAAACCTATTCTGCATTGGTCCGGCATAAAACCCGATGCCAATCAGAATAGGAGACGACAATATCCCATTGTAAATCCTATGGAGGAGTTTGACCAATCAGAATCACGGCGGGATTAATTCAAAATACAGTTAAAAAGACAGAAAAGAGCTGATTGGCCTGAGCTAGCGGCGAGCTTGGCTATCCAGCCTATCAGAGCGGTGAGCTAATTCTCCATTATAGTCTATGGAGTAGATGGGCGCAAGAAATCTCGGCGCTCAGCGCGTGCGGCCTATGATAGTATTAATAAAAAAAAATATTTTTATATGTGTGTAATACATGGGATAGATAAAGAGCAGAAACAATTGTAATAAAAAATAAGCAGTTAAAAACAACGAACAAGCGTTTTGTCGCCGAGGGACCGGCCGCCTACATTAGGAATTGCCATAGAGAAGAATTGCCGGGAAATACAGTCAATTCAAATTGTTTTTAAGATATTCTCATAATTGGTCGGCATAAAACACCCCACCAACCCAATCATGATATCAGGATGCGGACAAGGTGTCCCATTCGTAGCCTTTGGGGAAGGTTTGGGACCAATCAGAATAGGAGCGCGAACCCCAAAGCCCCTGATTCTAGCCATATTGGAGGAGTTTGGAACCACAATGTCAGAATTCATGGTACGTATCGCCGAGGACAGTTCCAAAATACAGTTAAAAGCTGCACAAGAGTGGATTGGCTGAGCGTGAGCGGGGGGCTCCTAGTCAGCCAATCACAGCGCGAGCTACTGTTCTCCCATGTATTTGGTTATGGAAGAGATGAGCGCACTGAAATCGCGGGCGCAGCTATGTGACGCTCCGCGCGGCACATGAAAGTATAATTTAAAAATCTTTATAATGTGTAGAAACATTAATCGCAGAATAAAAGACGCACGGAACTCATGGTGTGGTATAATAAATTGAAAGCAGTAAAAACAATGTCCGAACAAACGGAGTGTGTATGGCCACGCAGGACCGGCGTACTTAGGGAATTGCAATAGAGGAATTTGCGGAAATAAAAGACCCCCCCCAGTTAATTCACAAATTGTTTATTGTATTCTCAATTGCGTCGGCATAAACCTAGCCAATCAGTACTAGGAGCGACAATTTCACATTCTATCCTATTGGAGGAGAATTGACAATCAGAATTTGGAGCAACAAAGCCCAATTCGTAGCCTAAGCCGAGTTGTAAAAATGGACAATTATAATATTCAAAGGCGGGACAGTTTCAAAATACAGTAAAAAGGCAGAATCGAAGTGATTGGTTGGAGCAGACGGTGGGTCTCGTTCAGAACTTAGCCAATAGAGCAGTGAGCTACTTTCTCAGAGCAGTGGATCGTAGATCGTTTTTATATGGGAAAGAAATTATGAGAGTGCTCTGTGATTGGCTAACTTTCAAAGAGCGCGCAGTAATTTGGACCAATGGGTCCGAGCAGCGAGCGACAGCTCCCTATGGGTTTGGTAATGCAATCTGATAATCAAAACTGTATATGGCACACGAAATCACATTATAACAAACCACTAGTGTGTCCGATGGGGTTTAGTAAAAGTGAATCCGCTATAATTTGTGGCTAAACAGTAAAATAATATATGTAATTCCCTATATTTTTGTTTTTTCTTATTTTCGATGCACCCATAATATTGATCCTTGGCTAACGAAAATTAGAGAAATAAACAGATTTTAGGGGAATTATATTATTTTTTTTTTCGTTTAGCCACATATTAGGATTCATTTTACTATACAACATCGTGTCAATTGTGTAGTGTTATAATGTGATGTTTCGGCATATACAGTTTGGATTTAGATTGCACATTACTAAAAACCCGTTGGGCGGTCGCTCGCTCTTTCCGCCATGAGTCCAAATTACGGCGGGGCATACTTGTAATTAGCTCAATCACAGAGCAACGCCTCCAGAATTTTCTTTATCACCATGAGAACTCTATGAGAAGAAGTAGTCAGCGCTCTTGATGGGCTAAGCTGGACGATCCCCGCTGTTCTACAATCAGCTCGTTTCTGCCTTTTTTACTGAATATTTGAAACTGTCCACCGCCTTTGTGAATATTGATTGGGTACCTTTTTATTCCATTGGCTTAGAATGGGGCTTTGTAGCTCCTATTATGACCTTGGTCAATCTCATCCATTGTGATAGAATGGCGACTATTGTTGTCGCTCTATTCGGATTGGCTGGTTTTATGCAGACCAATGTGAATAGCTTAAACAAATTTGAATTACTGTATTCTCCCTAGGCAATATCTCTCTTTGGCATTTCCCTATTCGTAGCGCCGATTGGTTTCTCGGTCGGAACATAAACGCGTTTGTTCGGGGTTTTTAACTGCTTTATTTTTTATTTACATTGTTCTGCTGCTTTATCTGATAATGTTTTACACTTTTTAGATGATTTTTAATAAATTAATCCTTATATGCCGCGGCGGCAGCTGTGCGGAGGATTTCAGTGCGCTTCATCTCTCCATTAGACTATAATGGTGGAGAAGTAGCTCGCGCTGTGATTGGATGAGATAGGCGAAAGCCCCCGGCTAGCTCAGCACAATTCAGTCTTTGCAGCCTTTTTTACTGTTATTTTGATCTTGTCCGAGTGGATTTGGATGGGTACAACTCCTCCAAGGCTTGAATGGGGATTTGTGCTCGCCTCTTATGTGCTGATTGGTATCAAACTTCTCCATATGGCTTGAATGGGAATTTGTCGCTTCCTATTATGATTGGGACGACGCTTGGGACGAACACCAAGCTCTAGCTCAGCCAATGTCAGCTCTTTGCTAGCCTTTTTTTTCTGTTATTTTGAACAGTCCCGCCTGGTGGATTCTGATTGGTCCAAAACTCTTCCAATAGGCTTGAAAGGGGCTTTGTCGCTCCTATTCTGATTGGGTCTGAACTTCTCCATAGGCTTAGAATGGGACTTTGGTAGTGTACTATTCTGATTGGCCGAGCTAGGCGAGCCCAGCTAGCTGAGCAAAGCGAGACGGCGTTGCAAGCACCTTTTTTTACTGTAGGTTTGTAACTGTCACGCCGTGGTTGCTGATTGGTACCTAATCACATCATAGGCTAGAATGGGGGCTTTTGTCGCTCCTATTCTGATTGGTCTTTCTAAACTTCGTCCATAGCTTAGAATGGGACTTTGTCGCTCTCCTATGTCGTGATTGGCAACGGATTATGCCGACCAATCGAGAATAGGTTTCAGGATTTGATTACTGTATTTTCCCGGCAATTTCCTCACTATCAAATTTCTTGATATTGTGGCCTGTGTATCGAGTTGTGGGAAAGGGAGGGTATTGATTGTAAGAGAGTGTATTTTGTACATGCAGCTCCATTGTTCTGACAAATGGTGTTTTCCGCGCTTGTTAAAAGGCCGATTTTTTCGGATAATCACACTCCTGCTGCAAGGATCGGAGCGCCGAGATCTTCTGTTCGCAATGTTCTTCGATCCGCTTCTCGCATGTTTCCGATCCTGCTGTTCACTTAGCACGAGGTAGAGGAGAGGTGAGTACAAATTAAGTATTATGTGGTGGTTTGGTATACAGTAGGTGTATGTAAAAGGAGTTTTTTGTTCTTACTCCGCTCATCGACATCTGGAATGATATCTCGCCGCTCCAAGCCTCGTACGCATCTGGAACAGATTCTACGGTGCAGTCCCGCAACGGCAGGCCTATGTCCACGCATGAACATCTAACACAATGGGAGGAGCTCGGCCGACTTTTGCCGCATGTATGAGTGCACTTCCTCGGACGGCGAAGCCATAGGCAGCAGCGCGCCCACATGCGACCCATGTCCCGCACTTCGTCATTACGCTGGAGAAGGGGCGGCGGACTTTACATGTTATGGTATGAGCGACGCCCGGCGCGACATAAATATTCAGGCGCGATTTCCGCCGGAAAACGGCGCCTCGGACACGGCGGGATTCATACATGTGGCCCAAAGTCCTTGACTATTTGGAGCAGAAGGCGCTGGCCCACATAGTTGTTCGCTCGAGATGCAGGGCATAGGATTTTCGTACCCCGGGATGTCCGCCTGAAGAAGAGCTATGCCACCAACCCAGAATTTTCTTCTGAGTGCAGGGGCGCACATAGGTTGTCTGCCCGGGAGGGACGCTTCGGAGATCCACAGGAGCACTGTAGACCAAGCCAGCTCAGGAGCAATGATGTGCTGAGATACTGGTTCCTCTCCCCGGTAATGTCAGAGGCACGGGAGAGAGCATTCATGCCTTGACATTTTTCTCGGCCGGACGGAAGTGTATTTAAAATAAAAACGAGAGAAAAAAAAGAGACCACAGGGGCCTGGCGAGGGATTTAGGCGCTGTGCTGTCTGCAGGTATTGCTCAGATTCTTTTGATCTGTAAAGACGTCAATCGGATGTCGAGCTCCCTCAAGAGATGCTAGCCAACTCCTCTAGGGATAGTTTTTTTGGCCAACAGCTCCCGATCTCACAATGGCATTAATTTTCGTTCAGTGCCGAAGAGAGGTATTTGAAAGAAAACACGTGTGACGGTCTTGCCTTTAGGGCCCTTCTGGGTCAGGACTGCCTGCTTCACGCAAGAGGCAATTTTTGTCTTTTTACCTCAACGGCTGGAAGGGTCTATCTGGATCGGACGGACTCCAAAATAGGTGACAGAGGAGAACGCCTTTGCCACTTTAGTCGGATAGGGGAACGCTTCCCGGCATATGGGGACCAACATTAGGATGGCGTTCTTTCCTGGTGGAGAAGACCACGATGGGAGCCACCAACGTAGAAAAAGTGGGGAGCGAGTAAAGTTGCCGGTTTTAGTAGTTGGCGAATCCTTAATAATCGTGAATCGCACGGAGACTCGACAGGTCGACTGGCACCTCTGCCTGGATAACATGATGAGTGTAGGCAGGATCCATCTGGAAGAACTCGATCAGAGACTATGTAACCCTGGAAGGGAGGCTGGGCCTGGTGGAAGAAGCACTTTTCCAACTTGGCATACAGTCTGTTGTCCGAAGGCGTCGTAGGACCTGGCGTACTTGTCTGTGGTGGGTCTGTTAGGTCAGGAGAAAAAATTCTAAGAATATCGTCCAGAGTATAACAATGACGCAGGTGTACAGCAAGTCCGTTAAAAAACGTAATTGACAAACTCCTGGAAAAACGGCCGGGACGTTGCACAGCCAGCAAAAAGGCATCACTGTGTATATTCGAGAAATGCCCGGTTCAAGTGTGTTGAATGCCGTTTTTACCACTCATTCCCCCCACGAAGTTAGTTGAGTGAGGCATTGTAGTTCCCTGTGATCTAATGTTTGGTGTTAAGACCCTGGCTCCACGGAGGCGGTTGAAAGCTCACAGTTAATCATGGGGTAGAGGGTAGGATTTCTTCACAATGATCTTGTTTAGCCTCTGTAATCAAGCACGGGCGAAGCAAACCGTCTTTTTTCTGGACGAGAAGAAGCGGTTCGGCAGGCGACGGAGGATTTGCGTATGAAATCCTATTGACAAAGTTCTCCCACACACACATGTAGGTAGGGACGTCCACACATGCCTGGCGTCTGCAGGGAAACGAGAGAGGATAGACCCTAACACCGTGGAGGATGGTCCACACGGGAGGAGGTCTTTGGGTACAGTTCATTCAGGCCGATGAGGAGGTTAATAAACATGTTCTCAGCCTGTTTCTCGAGAAAACATCTCCTAAATTCCTGGTACTCCGGCTGGCAGACCCGGTTAGAGAAGCCTGACAGCGAATGGGAGGAGCGGTTGGACAACTGGGCGTTGGTGCCACCAAACAACTGTTCCATGCAACGCCGAACCAACGAAGGACTTCGACCTTGTCTTCCAGTGTAAGTCGAGGGGCGTGGCGTTGCAACCAGGGTAGCCCACATAACAGGATCGCCACTCCTGAGAAGGCGAGGCAGAACCGTGGAAGGGATCTTCTCTGTGTGCGGACCCCAACCGGAGGGGACCACTGGACTGGTGATAAAACGAATGGGTAGCTGAGGAACATACTCACCCACTGGACGGAAGAGATAACGCACGCTTTTCCAGAACGGGTCACCGGAAAGCGGTACGCGTTGATGTACACATTGAGCCGGCATGAATAAAGTTCCCGGCGGGAACCCACACGTGTCAAGGAATGCAGAGGCACCATTGAGATAGGTCAGCTGTCACGTGGTTACCCGTCACACTGGCACCTATACAGTCGTGGAGAGGGAGTGTGAGCACCGAAGGACACCTATATTCTCCTACAGCCCTAGGTGCGAGCGTTTTCCCGGCGCTGAGGACGCTGCGGACAACTCCTGCGAAAATGGTACGGATCTGGCGCTGGAAGGAAGGCAGAGGTTCTCCAAGAAGGCGACGGGACAGATCTGACTCCGACAAATGAGCCCAAGTCCACTTGCACTGGGTTCGTCGGTGGACGACTGTGGAGGAGGACACGCTGTGATCTCTGATAATATACTGGAGCCAGACGAGATAAAAACGTCGGGGTTGTGCCAAGTCACCGCTCTGACGGAGCCTCCGACTGTCTCTACGCAAAACGCACGTATTGACGAGTGGCTAGATTGAATGAGCTGCACTCAACGAGACGGTGGGAGATCTCTGGCTGCGAGAGCTTCCTTGTTGACTCTGCACTAGGACAGACCCTTCCGTTAAAGGTGTAGCACGTGAGGCGGAGTCTTTCCAGGTACAGTCAGAGAGGCTAGGGTGCGGAATATAGAACTGCATAATACCCTACAGAAGGGGGAGTCAATCTGGCGTAGATTTAGCATAGCGCCGTTACGCGGAAGTTTGGCTCGCACACAGGCTCCTCGAAAGTCGATGCGGAATTCAATGAAGGAAGCCTGTTGATTGCAGTCACAGGGTTGTTTCCGGTCCCAAAGAGGGGGCGTGCCCAGGCTAGGCCTGTCCTGGAAAGCAGACTCACCACGAAAAGCCACCTTTGGACCTTCTAGTGGAAAAACTGGTCGGCCAGCAACTCCAAGTGCATGGAGCATGCGTGACGAAAACACTCTACAGTGCTCTTCGAGAGTCCCATCAAACTTGGAAGGCAGTGAAGGCACGAAGCTTGAGGACCACGGTTGCAGTGAGACGGAACGGGATTGAAGAAGACAACCGAGGGCCAGAGAACAGTTGCTGATGAGGCTGGGACGCAAGGAGTTGGGGATTCATGGCGGAACAGCGTTCCCAGGTTGCTGAGCTTGTTTGCGATATCTGTTGCGACTGTTGGGCTACAATGGACGTGAGATCTAGCGACGCTTGTCAGGGGCAACCTGGCGGGTTCCATGGCTGATCTAACTTGTAGAACGGCTGGGGTTACGTGGAATCCTCTGGACCAACGCAAGCGTGGTAGTTAAGCACGTCCAGGGAACGGAATCTAAGTAGCCCCGGGTTTTCAACCAGAGGCCCGCGGACAAAGCGGGCGATGGACTTGCTGCGGGCGTGAGGCTACCAGGTCGTCCCCCTGACGTGACTTGCCTCTGCGATGGCAGCCGTAGTGCAGCGTAGTAAAGAGTCGTAGTAGTGATTCGTAGTCGTAGGCAGGCAGGAGGACAGGGAAGGCGCAGAAAGGTTGTTACATGTCGTGGACAGGCAGGAAGTCAGGGCTGGCGGCAGGAGGTTCGGAGTCGAAAAACGTAGCATGAGGTCTGGTACACGCACGGGTAAGGCGAGGAATATACTTAGGGATAAGCTTTAGCTAAGGGCACGAGGCACATAGATCCAGCACAGAGTGACGTGAGCATAATCTTAAATAGAGGAGGCGTGGGGGCATTAGCCAAATTAAAGGGACCCTGGCACATTAAATCTTCGGGAATGGAGCAGCAGCGCGCGCATTAGAGACAGGCCACGGCGCCACGGCCGGCGCAGAGGGCGCCGGCTTACCGGACAGGATCGAGGTCCAGGTGAGTCCCTGGGGGGTTTTTGGGCGCTGCGGGACCGCGCTGGCCTGCGGAAAGCGTCGCAACCCGGGCCCGGAACAGACACCCGGGGGTAGGCAAGACACGGGTGCGGCCCGCGGCCCGCGGGCCGAGGAGGCGGGAGCACCCGTGACCACACAGTATGCCATTAAACATGTCTGACCACAGATTAAAAAGTGCTGGGAAAAGGAGTCGTTTCAACCACCATTTAGTTTGAACTGGACATTGACTATATGTCATGAACGCAGTATGGACAATTAAAACCTGTCTGTCCCCCAAATTAAAAAGCTGCGGGATAAGAGTCTTTGAAATACCATTTAGTTGAACTGGCATTAACTAATCTGTCTGTACCGCAGAATGACCATTAAAAACCTGTGCTGAGCCCACAGATTAAAAAGTGCACGGAAATAGGAGTCTTCCACTAACCACACTATTTGAGTTTCACTGGACATTGGACTATACCTGTCTGGGCCACAGCATGAGCCCCGAAACCTGACCTGACCCCCACATTTAAAAAGTTGCAGGAAAAATGGAGTCTTTCAAACCCACCATTTTAGTGTCCAATGGGACATAGACTATACATGTCCTGGCCAATGCATGACCCCTAACACCTGTTTGACCCACAGATCCACAAAGGTGGCACTATGCTATTTTGTACAGTTACTGTCACTAGGTTATATTTTTTGGTAACTGACATTTTTTTACAGAATTTAATTTAGGGAAGTTTTATTTATAGTTTTACATTATATCATTTTGCTTATTTTTCAATGTGATAAATATCAACAAAACACCCTCCTGCAGTCTTTTAAAGTTTTAAAATGTCCTAAATCATCCCACAAAAACACCATCTTAGTTAGAATAAATTTGCCCTACGGCCTTTGAGAGTGATTAAGCAATCAATTCCAATGGTTACATTATTCCTACTATTCCTTCTTCAGTGATTAGGGACAGTTTTCCCCTGGAAGATCAAATGATGCTACCACCATAGTGACTCCAGCCCAGAAAATTTTTAAGCCTCAAATTGTGCAATTTGTGTCACTAGCCCTGCCCTCTTCCTTTTGTTTGAGCCCTTTTTGACACTAATTTACGACCATCACATGAAATGTCACCTTTTTTCAAAAATCTGATTTTTTAGAGAAATTTGAAGCTCTCCTGAATTGTGCCCTAACGGTGAGAGTAGTGCTGCTGTATGACCTCTGTTAACAAGGGATGGGTCCAGCTGCCAGGGCCAGACTTACAGTGGGTGCGGGGAGAGAACCAAGGTTAGCGTCTGTCAACATTAACACGGAGGTCCAACTGCCAGCGGCACAGACTTGCAGTGGATGCGGGTGGGTGCACGTTGAGGAGCCCAGGCTAGCGTCTGTCATCTATTAACACGCAGGTTCAAGTACCAGGGCGGAGTTAACAGTGGGTGACGGGTGAGAGCCCAGGCTGGCGTCCGTCATATCTATGTTACAAGGTTAGAAAAGCCCTTATGACGCAGCATCGAAAACAGTCGGTGCTGAAGCAGAGGTGCTGAAGTGTGAGTAGCACCTCCAAGCATTCCTCAGTTCACAGTCAAGACCTGGGTAGCCGCTTGCCACTCCGTATGAGTGCGGACCAATTGAGCTTCACTTGGAAATGCTGGTGGGTTAAAGATCCTGTTGCCAAACCCAGGTGCCCTTTTTCTTGGCATTCTTTTTCTCATTGTTTACTCAACGTGATGGAGGAAATTGTCTCTGTTTCTTTGTTCTCTCTGTCCGTGCTCCATACTCCATGTCGATGAATAACCTAATCTGGTCAAGTCTTCCTGTACCTCCCTGTACAATTCAGAGGAATTTTTTTTACCCAGCTTTTTGTACATTGGCAAGTTATTAGTTAGTTAATTCTAGAAACACATTTATTAAAATAGGTTGAGATACCACCATGTCTTTTTTTCTCTTTTTTAATTGTATTAAATGGGTTGTCTCATTACAGGGATTGCATAGCCAGGGGGATGTAAAAAGATTCTGCAAAAACAAGTCATTTTGCAATATGTGTCCTATTAAACAGTGTCTACCTATTCCTTGTTTTGACAGCGACCCATCTTACCCTTGAGCACAATCTTGACAAGTGTGAAGAACAAAATGTCTGGTTAGGAAACCACATTTTTTACAAATAGGACCTGTAGTCTAGCTGATTCACAGCAAAATGCCCCAAAAATTAAAACATGTACACATGCGGCCACTTTTGACAATTGTGAAGAAACAAATGGTTTGTAGAAACCAACATTTTTTTATAATATGACCTGTAGTATAGCTTGCATGTCACAGGCACTAATGCCCCCTCAAAAATTCAAAGCATGACCCTTGAGCCAACTTTTGACAATTGTGAAGAACAAATGTCTGTTAGATACAATCATTTTTTTATAATAGGACCTGTAGTATGGGTGCATGTCACAGCAAAATGGCCCAAAAAATTCAAAGCGAGTTGAACCTTGAGACCTTCTTGACAATTAAATGCGTGAAGAACAAATGTCTGTTAGAAACATTTTTTTATAATAAGTAACTGTAGTATGCTGTATGTCCACAGCAAAATGCCACAAAATTCAAAAAATGACTTATTGAGCCACTTTTGACAATTGTGAAGAACAAAATGTCTGTAGAACAAATTTTTTTAGAATAGGACCGTAGTTGTTGCTGCATTTCAATGCAGCATGACCCCAAAAATTATAAAAAATGACATTTCTCAGCCACTGTTTAAAAATTGAGAGGGAGAAATTGCCACTCTAAAGCCACATTTTTGACTACACAACCCAAATACCCGCAAAAATCCTTCCCCCCCCCCCCCCCCCCACCCTCATATTTTTTTATTTTTTTTCTCCAAAGGACCAGATTATTGCTGTTATCTCACAGGCAAATGACACAACAAAATTTATAAATATTGACATCCTCAGCCATCGTATTAAAAAATTGTGATGGAGAATTGCACTCTAGAAGCCAAATTTCTTGTTCCAAAGGGACCATAATTATAGCTTGTATCTCACAGACAACAATGACCTCAAAGACCATTGACATATGCGAAAACTTCTTAAAGAAAAAGTGTGTAAATGGTATACGGTGTTGACATGAAACGCAGTGAGGGCTATTACATCGTCCTAACAGCACAAAAACCTAGCAAAATGAACTGTTGGGAACCTCGAGATTAAGAAATTGCAGTAAGAAATGATCATTTTAAAAAAAAGTTTTCAAGAGGACATTTCTGTTTGTAGGGATGTGAGTAGGACCGGGCTAAACAAATCGCGGTGACTCTCGGCTCAATTGGGGTCACCAACATCATCAGAGCTCCATGCCTGATTCATCTTATGAAAGGTCAAACGATCCACATTATCTGTGGAAAAGCGGATCGTTTGTCTGTAATGATCCTCCAGCTGGTACTGAAGGTCACCTTTCGCCTCATATGTGACGCTTGGAGGCTGGGCAGGTACAAACACTCTATGGAGTGGCGAGCGAGTTCGGGCCATTCGTCCATTTTGGATACCCAGAAGTCACTATTGGTCCGGAAAACATACAAAAAAATTCGGTGTTGAGACGCAGATAGTCTGTGCACCATGATCTTAAAGCTGGTTTCTCTTGTGTGTAAGGAGGTGGGCCCTGTATTGTCATGCGTTGGTGAGGTGGTAAACTTAAAGATTGCCAGTGGTCACCCATTAGGCTTTGAACATTTCTGTTGGTGCGCTACGGCTACTTGGCACTCTCTGCTGTCACGGTCGTTGAATGTTGTTCCACAGTGGAATTTGAGAACGAGATGAAGCAGATCGGCTCAACGATGTCTCCAGTTGAACAAAAAAAAAATTCCAAAAATTCAGCAAGGTCTCCATTTTTCCTGCAATTTTACTTCCTATTTGGGTGGGTGGAAGGAAAGTGCTGATTTTTGTTTTGTACGGGATTCCAGGAGGGTGGCACCCAGCTAACTATGTTCATTTTGATGGCCTTAATGCGAGGATCATGTTGGAGGAAATAGGAGCATCCAAGCACTCATGTGAGAGTGGGAGGCTTGATTTCCCAAGCTCGCTGAGGTCGAGGGCCACTAGCAAACTGATCTTCACCTACAGTCTTCGCCTCCTCCACCTCCAAATTCGCGCCAACCTCTTTCCAGGCAGGATGGTTGGTAACGTAGGTGGTATAGGAAATACCTCCTCCTCTCCTCCTACGGAGCTCCTCCGGCACAGCTTCTACACAGCCCTGACTTGCCTGAGATGATGCACCATGAGAGCTGTTGCACGCCGACTTGCACTAGCACCTGGACCACGAACCCCTGCTAATGAAGACCACAATAAAATTGAGATAACTGTTTCGGTCTTTGTGGATTTGACGGAGAGAAAGGCTCTGTGTCCGAATCTGTGTCATCTCCTCTCTGTCGCTAGGCGAGACCTTGTTTTTTCAGAGTGTCCAAGATCGTTACAGAACTAAGATCACCACAATGCTCATGCTGACAAGGGCATTTCCGCACTGACCATTTTGGTGGCTTCTTCAAAACTGCAAGGATGGTGCAGAGCTCTTTCACCTGCCTCCAATCACGGTGGCTCAACACCCCCAAGGTCCGCTCAACCACTGCTTGTCAGGCCTTGTGTCACTTCGTACTGCGTAATGGCATTGCGCTGCTGCCACAATCGCTTGGAGCATTGGAGGGTGGAATTCCAGAGATGTTGCCACGTCAACAATGGAGACCGTTGACGGGGAGGCCGAGCTGACGCTGCAACGCAGCCAGGCGGACGAAGGAGGGTGCGAACGGCGAAGTGTGAACTCAGACTCGAGCCTCATCCAGCAGAGGCAGCCCGGGTAGCTCTTTAGAAATTTCTGGACGGACAAGGTTCATGACATGTGCCAGGCAAGGATGTGCTCAAGCCTACTGATCTTAAGGCGCGGGGCCAGCAGATTTCACCGTTATCGCACACCACCATGCCTGGCAACAACGGTTCTTGTCACCCAGCCAGCGCTCGGTCTCGGTGCGGCGAGCCGTCCACAGCTCTGACCTGTGTGTGGACGGTCTCCAAGACCGAATAATTTCAACACGCTTGGTTTACTCTGGGCACGTGATGCAACCAGTGGACCTTGGGGGAAAGAGCCCTGCTACCCTCCCTTCGCAGGTTTTGAAGAGCGTGCGCCGAGCCTGAGAGCACCGTCACCCAGAGACATACACCCAGCTCACCCGTGGCCTGCCACAGAGATATAGCGGCCTTGGCGTGCTTTATAGCTCCAAGTGTCACGGTGGTGAGATGGACTTTTCGGCCACAGATGCAGACAACGCGCTTGTAATTTTAGATGACACTTGGCTGGCAGGGCGAGGGACGGCTTTTCTGGCAAAGAAATGCCCTTCTCTGGCATCTGGTATGGGGGCAGGCTAACGGGCCATGACGTGGCGGAACCCATCTGTGTCCACCAGACGGAAAGGCAACTTTCCAAGCCATAAAGCTGCAATGCCGATCATTCAGGCTTTGGCTTTGGATGGTTTGGGCTAAAGTGTTTCTTCTGCATCCGCCAAACTCTGAAGACGAGAATACTGGCTGCTAGACTGGCCGCCTGTACGGAGTGCAGGTCGTCCAAACTGGCGGAAGGAGAAGGGGGTTGGATGGGTCTATTAGGGTGGGTTACTGAGTGGTACTCGGGCGACGGTGGAGGCTGAAGCGGAGGCTCGATCCCTTGATCATGACTCTGAAGACAGGGCAGCTGAGGATAGCTTGGTTCGGTGGCGGAGGTAGGAGGAAGCGCGGAGCAGAGGGAGTGACAGTGAGTTGAGGCCCGCGGCGTCCGGTCTGGTCCTTTTTTTTGGGCTCCAACGTTCTGTAGTTGCCAGCTCTCTCTTTTTCATAGTAATTCATTGCATTCTCTGTTGTGACTAGACATTGTTGGTGGTGGTTAAAACTAAGATTCTTGCTATTAATTATGGCGGTTTATGTGGCAAAGGCGGCATATGCATCGCTGGTGATCAGAGGCTGCGTCAAAGAAGGCCCAGGCTGAGAGGGTACCGGACCTTTTGTATGTGATGGCGTAAGTGAAGAGGAGTGGGTTTCGACTGGAACATGGCTGGCGGAATCATAATCATGTGAGACTTCTGTGACCCCCATCCTCTCTCTTTTTGATGGCGGGACCCGTACATGACACACTTACTACTCATGCTCTTCCTCCACGTCCAGTGATGAAGCGCTCGCAGAAGTCAAATTCTGCTTGAAAAAGACCACGTTGGATCAGCAATGTGCGTCATACATCAGACTCAGGTGACTTCGTCGTTCTGTACAATTTGCTATCCAGAGCTGCGGGCTACTCAAAGCAAGAGGAACTGCAAGGCATATGCCGACACACCCGGGAATTTTGCGCCAATTGACCGGCTTCCGTTTCCTCCTCGATGAGATGGCATCTAGTAAGCTGGGCGTCAGAGCAGTGAGAAGAAAAACTCCATCCTCTTGGCCTCTTGATACTTTAAACATGCTTACTGGAACCCCTCAAAACCGCATTTTTTCATCAAAGTAGGTTCTTTACAGAAACATGGATTAATCCACAGTGGTGGGGTACACGAGCTGACATTTGAGGATGTCCTCCTTCGCTTAATGTTGGGACGGATGTGTGTATGAGTGCTGTTGTATGACGACATTTGTTGACCGTGACTGGAGGACAAGGAGATAAGACTTGCTGGATACAGGTTGCATTACTCCACTGAAGAGAACAGATTGGCTGACGCTGTCAGCTACTGAGATTTCACAGGGCCACCTTGTATATATTCACCCAACGATGACAAGGGGCCTCGTCGGTCCTGCGCAACCGACAATCCACCGTGGCTTGACGAGGTTGTCGCCAGCCTGGAGAGGAGCACGCCTCTCATCAGTACCTCTAGCCTGCCATTTAGGTGCTACCCCCCTCTTTGTCGCTTAGCCAACCTGCAATTTCGATCCATGTCAGAAAGATAAAAATTTGAGAGGGTATGGAAGAGTTTTGGAACGTCTCTTACTAAAGCGATCGGCAATTCACAGCTATTGTTCTCAAATCCCTCAAATCAAAAACAAATTTGCTCCCCGGATTCTCAAATTTAACTGACAAGGTTTGGCTCTAATCAGCTAATGCTTGGAGATGGGCAAAAAGTGCAAAAAAAACACGTATCTGAAATGTATACGGATAATAAAAGGTATTTTTGACACCTTTTAATTCACCTGTGAGTCTACACAATTGCTGGATTCAAATTTAACTGCCTCAAGGTGGCTCCCCCCCTATCAACAAATCTGGACTGCGCAAAAGTGCAAAAAACAGTATCTGAAAATGTATACGGATATAAAAGGTATGTTTTGGCACCTATCAATTCACCTGTGGTGACTATCACAATTGCTGGATTCAAATTTTACTGCAAGGTACCTCCTGATCAACAAATCTGGACTGGGCAAATAAGTGCAAAAAAACGTATCTGAAATGTATACGATAATAAAGGTATTTTTGGCTCCTATCAATTTCACCTGATGGTGATCACAATTGCTGGATTCAAAAATTTAACTGGCAAACGGGTATCCTCTATCAAACAATACTGGACTGGGCAAAAGTGCCAAAAAACACGTATCTGAAATGTATACGGATAATAAAAGGTATTTTTGGCACCTATCAATATCACCTGTTGGTGACTACCACAAATTGCTGGATTCAAATTTAACTGCAAGTGGTACCTCTATCAACAATTGTGAATGGACAAAAACTGCAAAAAAACACATATCTGAATTGTAATACGGATAATAAAGAGGTTAATTTGTTGGCACCTATCAACCATGTGGTGACTACAAAATTGCTCGGATTAAAATTTAACTGCAAGGTACCCCTATCAACAAAGATGAAGCTTGGCTCAAAATTGAAAGAAACACCTATCTGAGAAATGTATACTGATAATCTAAAAGTTTGGAGTTTTGCACCTAACAAATAGCCTGCAGTTATTAGAAGATAAAGATCTGTATCTAATATAAGTGTCAGGCTGGCCCTACAATTATCCAAAGGTAATAAATTTCAACAGTAAACTGATAATCGCATTAAGAGCTTATTGCAATGCAATGTCTGCAATTACGATAATCCAGTTATGTCTTTAAAGAGTCTTGATGTGTTCGCCGTGAGCCCCCCTCCTCACCCGTCCTCTCCGTGACTTTTACAGCGGTAGATGCTCCTTTAAAAATTCTCTGCCTAATCCTAAAATCTGCATATCTTGATCTGAACTGAGTTATAAGGATCACAGCTTAAAGTAGAGCTGTCTTGTGACAAATAGAAGAATTTTGCTGTGCTGTTTGCACAAGAGGCAGAGGCGCCCTACCTTACTGCTTTGATTGATACTGAACACACTGATCATGAACAGGAAGGCGTTCTATGTAAAATGAGGTCCATGTGATTTTTCCAGCCAATCGCACCATACACATCCCAGTCATGAGCTCGCACTAACATCTCACCCCTGCTTATCTGTAAGCTGTTTTGCTGGCCGCCAAAATGACAGGAAGGCCGAAATGGGCGATTTAATGATTATGCACAGTTTTAACCCTAAATTATGCGTGTCAAAAAAGCCCCGATAAACGTAAATACCATGCCGATTTCATTTTGTCGTAAAAATTCGCTAAACAAGTGCCAACGTTAGCTCCCTGGCCACTCTTCATTTTCCCACAGATTCTACATATACCCCAATTCGGCTCCCCCGGGTTTTAGCAAAGAACTGCCACCCCACGAGAAAGCTGATTTTACCCCCAAACCTCCGCATGAGTACTACTTCCCCGCTGCCTCGCGGGCCCCCGTGCGCATTTTTTTGGACTGCGAAGCGGTTTTTTACCCCGTGGCCGTTGGCTCCCAACTCCACTGTGCTCCTGTGACTCCAGCCCACAACCCACTTGGGGGTGGGTTTGCCTGACAAAAAAGGGACCCCCCTTTTTCCTGACGATGTAAACCCCTTGCTTCACCGGCTCCAAGTGGGGTCGGACATCATCATCAATTTGTGTTTCAGGCCCCACTGCTGTCCTCATACGGTCTTGGTTGCGGGGCTGCCCCCTCACAACATGATCCCTGCCCTCTCAACATTTTACTTTCCCGCCACGAAAGAAGTGGGGATATTGGCCCCTTTCTTCGTCCCAAGTAGCTGCTGATTGATCCTAAAATTGTTCCCCTGCTATATAGTGGCGCTGAGCCAAAAATGTAGATCTTGGGGGGGAAAAAGAGGGAAGAGGGGGGTTTGAGGAAAGGTGGGGCCCGTGACCCGCCCCCGGGCATGCCAACAAGGGTTGTGTCTGACGTTCCCCCGACTCTTGGCGGGGGGGTTGTCAGATGTCATTGGGGGGAAGTGGATGCCTAGTAAACCAATCAAGAACCCTTGGGTTGCTAGTCAGCCCGGCGCGTGACAGCGGCGTTGTGGCCTCACCGATTTTAAACCCCTGGGACGTCCCCTTGCTGTGGCGACCGGGGCCTGTCCAGGTGTTTGTGCCACGCCACACGAGGTGAAGAGCCTGCCACTCCTGTTGACTATTTTTGTTTAAAATGTACAGAATGTTTGTGAAGATATTGTATATGAAAAATACACCCCTTATTTGCTCAAATAAACCCACAAACAAGTTTGGGGAAATCCTTGGATATAAATTGGGGCTCCACAAATGGGCAGGAAAAATTTACTTGTATGTGCTTTTAAAAAAATCTGGTATTTTACTGAATGTAGACCCAAAAACGGGCTTAATTAACCTTCGGATATGAATTATGCTACAAAATTTTTCTTTGGCGGTGAAAAAGAAAGTTTCTTTTATGAGTACAACTGCAGAAAAATACTTATTTAAAACCTTTTGGATGAAAAAATTGCGCAAAGAATTTAGCGCCATAAAATACCCGCTTTTGTAGCGTGTTACAAAGGGGTGAAAATTTTTCGCTACACAACAAGAGAAAAAAATTTTAATTAACCTTCCTTGTGAATTATGCTACAGAAAATGTATTTTTTGACGGTGAAAAAGCGGTTTTTTTAGTCACCCCGCCGCGAACAAAACCCCTTAATTTCCCCCGGATGTAAATTTCACCAAAAAAATTGAAACCACAAACTACCAGTTTGTAGCGTGTTACAAGGCGTGTTTTTTTACGTACAAAACAAGGGAAAAAATTTTTATTAACCCTTGCTTGGAAATTTTGCTACAGGAAAAAGTATTTTTTTGGGGGTGAAAAACATTTATTTTAGTCACCACAGCAGAAAAAAAATGCTTTTAAATTTAAAAACCGGATCTAAAAATTTCGCCAAATAATTGAGAACCAAAATTTCTAGCTTTTTAGATGTTCATTGCTGTTTTTTAGCTCACAAAAAGAGAAAAAATTGTAATTAACCTTCGCTTGTGAATTATGTACAGGAAAAATGTATTTTTGGCGGTGAAAAAAGGGGTTTCTTTTATTACCACGCGCAAACCGTTAAATTTAACCCCCGGATGTAAATTGCGCAAAAGAAAATTTGGAGCCAAAATTGGGGTGGTATTTGTATTGTAAAAAAAGCTGTTTCTTTAAATGAATAAAAGGAACGGCTTAGACCCCTTTTGGGTATTTAATGTGGGTGAGCAGTTTGCATTTTAAAAAAGTATATGCAGTGCACTGGAAGCACATGGACTTCAATCCAATACCCCCCAAAAACAGAATAGAAGTTAAGAGAAGCATCTCTGAGACAAGCTGGACACCCCAAAAAAAGTGTATAAAAATCAGTTTTCAGTAAAGCTTTTACAAGCAGCCGCGCAGCACTTCCTAATCAGTAAGTGAGAGGAGTGTGAGCTCCAGCGTCGCGCCCGGGCTTAAATTTTGTGCGGTGAGTCATAGAAACCCCCCGGTCTTGATTGGCTTCATTTTGCCATGTCATGAGGCTTTCCCTTTTCCTCCCCGAGTTTTTGCCCCATGTAACGCCATGTGCCGCGCCATTTTTTCAATCAAAAACAACTTCGTTCACCCGAAGTCCCCCAAAATTCGATTCGTTCAGAACCGGTTTTCCTGAAATTCTAAACGAAATTCCACTTTTAGAATCAAATTTGCCCATTTGCATATTATTCCCCGCCCGCATTTCCAAAATCAGGAGCATTAAAAGCGGGTCGCGGCACTTTGTAATGGCCTGGATTTGGGGGGGGTGTGGGAGACGGGGCATACTACAAAACCCTACAAAAAAATACTATTTATAGCTTCAGTTGGCAAATTCAGGCATTTCATTCCGGAAAGTGGGATACCCAGACAGCTTGTAGTTTCTGCACTGGGAAGCGCCCGATTTTGACCCCCCGTGGGCGGGGCATTTACATATTTATGGTAGAAAAAAATTTCCGTCTAAAGCGCCATAAATCATACATTTTCCCCCCCAACGTGTTAAAAAAATGTTGGGAGAATAATAAATTGTGTTTAAATTTGTAAGCTAGAAAATTTGGGACAATTCCCATAAAAAATGTTTCAGAATAAAGAAAACCAAATTTTTTAAAACTTGGGGGTAGAGAAAAAAAAGAATACAGGGAAAAAAAAGCTATTTATTTACAGGAAAAAGTAGTCCTTTCTCAAAAATAATAAGGGTTTTTTTGTATTGTTAATAGATAAAATAGTAAAATCTAGGGAACGTCCTTTTTCATGTTTGAAGAATACCCTCCCTTTTGGGAGGTCGCCGCCCCCATAAGGGCGACCCCCCTTCTCCAATCTATCCTTAGAGACCCTTTGGGGAATATTATGAAAAATTTTGCCCCGAACAATTTTTCACGTTTTTTTTTCAGTGTTAATACACCTGAATTTTTGAAGTTGGGGAAGTGCAGTCATAAAAGGCAATTTAAAAAGGGGATGTACACTTCCTTATTGGTGTTCACTCTTTTCTTAG
>JAODAL010058634.1:0-21974 GCA_025379985.1 Phyllomedusa bahiana | reverse complement strand
GCGGGAAACCTGATTGTGAGGATTGAGAGAGGTTAGCAGAGATATAGCGGATTAGGCGAGAGTAGACCAAGCGTTCCAGGATTTTAGAGATGAAGGGAAGGTTAGAGACTGGTCGGTAGTTGGGTCCAGAGAGTGCATTGTCAGTAAAGGAGTTATAACAGCGTGTTTAAAGGAAGATGGAAAGATCCCAGTGGAGTAAGAGAGGTTACAGATTGCAGTTATGTGAGAGAGGACAGCTGGACACTTCTTCTCCTGTCGTCGGGTCCAGAGCTGAGACTGGGCTGGGGGATGTGTGGGGAGAGACAGGACGGGTGCTGCTTGGGGTTTGAGATGAGATGTTTTGCCGGATTCTGTCAATTTTCTCTTTGAAATGAGTGGCCAGGTCTTCAGCACAGAGGTCAGTGACCAGAGCCTGAGCTTTAGGCCTGAGAAGGCAGTGGATGGTGTCAAACAGGTGTTTAGGGTTGTTGTATAAGGTTGAGCTGAGGGAGGTGAAATATTTTTGTTTGGCACAGTGCAGAGCAGAGTGGTATGTCCTGAGCATAAAATTGTAGTGAAGAAAGTCTGCAGGTAGCTTTGACTTTCTCCACAGACGCTCAGCACACCTAGAGCTTCGCTGCAGAAAGTTAGTCTGAGGTGTGTGTCAAGGCTGCCGCCGTCTGACTCTGGTACGGTGTGTGAGTGGTGCCGATATGTCCAGGGTGGTAGAGAGAGTTTCATTGTAACGCTTAACAGCCAGGTCAGGACAGGAGAGGGAGGAGATTGGGGGCAGTGAGGACTGTATGGTGTCTGTGAGTTCCTGGGTGTTAATGGAGTGGATATTTCTGAATGGGTGATGGGCAGGTGTGTCCATAGATGGGTGAGAATTAGTAATAGTGACGGAAATAAGGTTGTGATCAGAGACAGTTTAAGGAGAATTAGTAAAGTTAGAGATTGAGGAACGGTTACAGAAAACTAGAAACAAAAAAGTTCCCATCCTTGTGGTGGGAGAGTCTGTAAACTGAGATAGGCCAAGGGAAGAGGTTAGTGAAAGAAACTGAGAGGCAGAGGAAAACATGGGGGTCATCAATGGGGAATGTTAAAATACCCATGATGAGTGTAGATATTTCAGTAGAGAGGGAAAAAGAGGTAGCCCGGCAAACAAAATGAATCCGAAACTGGTGGGGTGAGCCAGGGTTCTGTAAAACAACCGCAACTCTGAGGGAAAATGGCTGAAAGAGTATGAGGCTGTGGACCTCAAAGGAGGGGGAAGTGAGGGAGGGTGCAGGAGGAATGGGCCCGGGAAGTTTCAGTGTGAAGAAAGAAGTATGCCAACTTCTCCACCCTGCTTGTTCTCTGGTCTGGGGGTGTGGGTGAAATGTAGGCCGCCATAGGTGAGGGCAGCAAAGGAAGCGGTGTCAGATTGCTGGAGCCATGTTTTAGCGAGAGCTAGGAGATTGAGGGAGTTAGAGAGGAACACATCATGAACAGCAGTGAGTTTGTTACTGACAGATCCGGCGTTCCACAGGGCACATTTAAAAGGGACTGGAAAAGATGTACAACAAACAGCAAGTAGGTTAGTGGGGTTTCTATGGGAGGAGGTAGGATGAGCAGTAAAGGAGGGCGGGCCGGGGTTAGGAGAGATGTCACCTGCAGCGAGAAGCACGAGAAAGAAAAGATACAGCAAATGGTTCAGTGATGAGTATGAGCAGCGTTTGTGCAGCACTAAGTGAGCCGGTGGTTTGTGGTGTTTGAAAAGAGAAAGGAGTGTGTGATGAACATATGGGTAAGGGTAGGAGAGAGGCACTGATATGGATAAGATTCTCAGGAGGCATAACTGGGTGGTAAGTTAGGAGGTAGATTGCTGCAAGATAGACAGAAATAGTAAGCATGCTGAATAAGGTGGGGGGGGGGGGGTTTAAGAAAACTAGATACTTACAAGAAAAGGCATTCCTAACACCAAAAAGTTCAATCTTTGTCTCATCCGACCAGAGAATCTTATTTCTCATAGTCTGGGAGTCCTTAATGTATTTTTTTGCAAACTGTATGTGGGCTTTCATATGTCTTGAACATATGGAGAGGCTTCCATTGGCACACTCTGCCATAAAGCCCCGACTGGTGGAGGGCTGCAGTGATAGGTGACTTTGTGGAACTTTCTCCCATCTCCCTACTGCATCTCTGGAGCTCAGCGAAAGTGATCCTGGGGTTCTTCTTTACTTTTCTCACCAAGGCTCTTCTCCCACGATTGCTTAGTTTGGCTGGACGGCCAGGTCCAGGAAGAGTTGTAGTCGTCCCAAACTTCTTTCATTTAAGGATTATGAAGGCCACTGTGCTCTTAGGAACCTTGAGTGCAGCAGAAATTCTTTTGTAACCTTGGCCAGGTCTGTGCCTTGCCATAATTCTGTCTCTGAGGTCCTTGGGCAGTTCCTTAGACCTCATGATTGCTCTGCAATGCACTGTGAGATCTTATATAGACAGGTGTGTGCCTTTCCTAATCAAGTCCAATCAGTTTAATTAAACACAGTTGGACTCCAATGAAGGAGTAGAATCATCTCAAGGAGGATAAGAAGGAAATGGACAGCATGTGAGTTAAATATGAGTGTCACAGCAAAGGGTTTGAATACTTATGACCATGTGATATTTCAGTTTTTCTTGTTTAATAAATTTGCTAAAATATTGTACATTCCTGGGGTTTTTTTCTTTCAAGATGGGGTGCAGAGTGTACATTAATGAGCAAAAAAATTAACTTTCTTGATTTTACCAAATGGCTGCAATGAAACAAAGAGTGAAAAATTTAAAGGGATCTGAATACTTTCCGTATCCACTATATTTAAGGAAATGTCAAGTTTCACTATGGCTGTTCATATGTAGTTTTAAAGAACCGATTATTCACCATTTCCAAGTCTTCATTGTGCACCAATGCCTGAGCAATGCATATTGTAAAAAAAAAAAATGCAGTGAACTTTTTTACAATGACGTGCAGGAAAGACATTTAACTTTTTTCTTGGCTGGACAACTAAATATTGACTTATAGAAATACATAGGTCTAGCAATTGTTTGCTTTTTCTTTTTATTTAGAGCAAAGATGGACTGAAGGTGGTATAGACATCTGGGCCTTAATGCTCAAAGACACCTTGCCAACCACTTCAGTAAATCGACATTAATCAACTATCTACATGATGATAAATGTACAGTGCCAAGTACTTGGCTGTTTTTATCAGCTCCATAGACATTACTTGACCACCACACCATTGCACCATGGTTGTGTGCTGAGAGATTTCAGGGCACTCTGACCTCTGCTCTAATGATCAATGAGGGTGATATTGCAATCTGCGACTTCAGTAATGATTGGGTTTCCAAATTAGAAAAGAAAACGAGATACAAGTATTTGGAGAAGCATACTTCATAGACAAAGCAGCTGTGTCTACCTGAGCATGACTTCTGTCTTTATTATCAGCATTTCCAGTTTATTTAGGGTTTTTAACATAGACAGTGACTTCTTAAGTCACAAATCACAAGTTACAAATCATGAGTTACACATCACAAGTTACAGTCAGTTACCAGAAAGAAAAAGTGAAAATAATCTTCAGCAAAACATCTTCCATCAACCATTTCCTGATAAGAATCTCCTGAGAAACTAGACATCATATTTTGCAATCTTAACAGAATTTCTACACAGTTTAAAATGTTAGATGTTTACGTGAACTATATTACTATTACATATTAATCCTGTGTCATAAATATTACTCACTCATGGGTCTCAGTAGTGAGACTCCAAGCTATCATACATTTATGCCCTGTACTGTAGATCGGTAACAAATTGATAAATGTCATTTGTGGAAAAGCTAAGTAATGTCAGTTTAACACAATCATTTTGATCAACCGCAATATAATCTATTTACTATTTTTTTAAATTTTTGCAGATTCTGCATTATAACTTGAATGCATCTGGTAGTGGTCACTTTCTGAATATGGAATATCAAGGGTTGCCCTAATGAACAAATGATCTATTCACCACTAGACAAGTAATGAAGTCTTTAAAAAAATAAAAATGACAGTAACTATGAGCAAAAGGTCACAGATATAAACTTAATGAATCTGTTTGATTCTGCCCTATGGCTAGAACTTTGTATTAGGCCTCCAAGACCTTCTCTGTAATATGTGAAGATAAGGGCAGCATCTGATACAAAGCACATTGCACATAATTCCTTTGTTAGTGGTTTCTTATATTTCCTCAGGAACTTAAATAATGATTGCATCCTTTATAATAATATTGCTCTATTTTTAGAACTTAAATCTCCCTTCCTTTTGGAGATTGATATCAGAAACCATGCGTAACACAATTACAACTGAGATTAATTTCACTTTTAATCTATCAAATGAAAAGCATTTGTGGAAACTTACTGAACTTTGTCATGTTTGATAATAAGTTATACATAAACTTCTTCTGGCCACCATACTTATATACTAAAGAACAACTCACATCAGTGATGAGGCTGGTTCTTGTGGCTCCAATTGTGCCTTCTTCAGCAGTCTGGAGTTTTATTGCTTAATTATGTTGGTCACATTTTCATAATTTAGCAAATACTTTTATTACATTTAAGTTGAGTAAAATATGTATGCTTTTACTATGACAAGTTTATCATTAAAGGAATTTTCTCACTACAATGTCAGGAAAGGTAAGTGAAGACTTTTACCAAATACATTGATCTTTTAGTATTGCCTGGTCAGAAAATAAGAGTTATTTTATCTCTTCTAAGTGCATACATACGGCTCTGGGTTAAATATCCAAAAAAGTAGTTATGGTCAGCATCAAGGCAATAAAAAAAAATACTTTAATACTAAAGTTTTTGGGGTTTTTTGCCTCGGTGCGGACCATAACTACTTTATTGGATGTTTGCCCGTAACCTCCAGGATTGGCCATGCACCCTCGCACTAATATCTGCTGCAAGCTGAACGAACACAATTTTTCTTCTTGTCTCTAGGTTACCGTCCATATCTCCCTCTCTGATGAGACAGAGAGCAGGAAATGATGTCACTATGGTCGGACAGAGCAGAGTCTTTATCTATAGCAAGATTATAACAAGATTAGATTATTTATCTTTGATAAGCACTTGTTTTCACTCCTTGGAGTTCTGTAGTTTTGTTTCCTACAGATTAAATCTCCCGCACTTATATCACTGCAATGCTCAGCTAGTTATAGAGGAGCTAAATATGTTAATCACTGCTATAGAACCAACCACATCTTAACCAAGCACCTTAATATACAGGACTAGTAAATTAGGTTTTTATGATTGTCCTACCTTAAGTTTGTATGCAGGGTAAAATGAGGAGTAGCGTGGACTATTCAAGGCCAGGTTAGACTATGTTATATCCTTTTTAAAAGTCATTTAGGTTGTAACTTTTGTATGTTCCTTGTAATCATGAAAACAGTGAACTGCATGTGCATTTCCTGCTGCAATGTCTCCTCCACTTTGCTGGTAACCTCTAGGCTCACTAACTAATCAGCAGACTATTGTAAGGGCCACCACCCACATACGACTGAGTTTAAATGAGCTTTTCCCATCTAGCTGTTTCACAGAGCCTACTCTCTACTGCAAGGCTCAGGCTCTCACTTCCTATTCAGGCTGTGGGTGGTTCCACAGCAATGACTGACATTTCAGCTCTGGTATTCCTAGTTGAGTCTATTAGAGGGATATTGGTGATGAAGGGATTTGAGCAGCAGGAAACAATGCTGTAGAGCCCTAAAGGGTTAAAGTTTGTAAGTAAGAAAGATAACAAGCTACTGTGCTACTGATAAAGCACAGCAGGAAATGACCTCACCATTCTGGTCAGGGATGCTAGAGCAGAAAGAGGTGGTCAGCAGCCCAGAAAACCCTTTTGTTAACAAGTAGGAAAAAAAGAGGTTCTCTAACTCTGAAATAAAGCAAAATTAGAACAGTAATCTATTTGGTAATAATTTTTATTCAAATTTATCTACATGTTTAAAGCTAATTAATGAAATGAAACATAAAAACGCCAGTTTGACCACTTTTTCATGGCTATTTCCAGACTATATAACCATATACAATGAAGGAAATAATTATTTGATCCCTTGCTGATTTTGTAAGCTTGCCCACTGACAAAGACATGAATGAAATTTGGCGTGTTAATCTCCTACCAACCATTAAGGGTTCTGGCTCCTACAGATCTGTTAGACGCTCCTAATCAACTTGTTATCTGCATTTAAGACTCCTTTCTAAAAGACTCCTGTCCACAGACTCAATCAATCAGACTCTAACCTCTACAACATGGGCAAGACCAAAGAGCTTTCTAAGGATGCCAGGGACAAGATCATAGACCTGCATAATGCTGGAAAGGGCTACAAAACCATAAGTAAGGTGCTGGGTGAGAAGGAGACAACTGTTGGTGCAATAGTAAGAAAATGGAAGAAATACAAAATTACTGTCAATCGACATCGATCTTGGGCACAATGAAAAATCTCACCTCGTGGGGTATCCTTGATCATGAGGAAGGTGAGAGATCAGCCTAAAACTTCATAGTTTCATAGTTTGTAAGGCCGAAAAAAGACGAGACGTCCATCCAGATCAGCCTGTTGTGCTAAGGTGTTGATCCAGAGGAAGGCAAAAACCCCAATGAGGTAGAAGCCAATTGTCCTCATTTTGGGGAAAAATTCCTTCGCGACTCCAATCTGGCAAGGGAAAAATCCCTGGATCAATGAACCCCTCTCCAGAATCCTAGACACTATAACTTTGTTATATTATTATGCTCCAGAAATGCATCCAAACCCTTTTGAACCCCTGTTAGTGAATTCACCATGACAATTCCTCTGGCAGAGATTTTCCACAGTCTCACTGCTCTTACAGTAAAGAATCCCTTTCTATGTTTAGGGTAGAAACTTTCGTTCCTCAAGACGTAGAGGATGCCCCCTTGTTCTAGATACAGTCCTGGGTATAAATAAATCTTGAAGAGATCTCTATTTTTACCTTTGATGTATTTAAACATATTTATTATGTCCCCCCGAAGCCGCTTTCTCTAAACTAAATAACCCTAATCTTGCAATCTTTCGGGGTACTTGTATCCACCCAGTCCTTTTATTATTTTTGTTGCCCCCCTTTGTACCTGTTCAAGCTCTACAATTCTTTCCTGTGCACTGGTGCCCAAAACGTACACAATATTCCATTTTGTGGTCTAACCAGTGACTTGTATAATGGGAGAATAATGTTCTCAATCATGTGCCTCTATGCCCCTTTTAATGCACCCCATGATCCTATTGGCCTTGGCAGCTGCTGTCTGACCCCTGGCTGCTACAATTAAGTTTACTGTCCACCAGGATTCCCAAGTCCTTCTCCATGTCACTTTTAACCCACCCCTTTTTTTTTTTCCAATTAACAATGTAGTCATGTAATGGCTTTTTCCTCCCCATGTGCATAACCTTCCCATTTATCTGTGTTAAACCTCATCTGCCATTTCCCTGCCCAGGCCTCCAACTTAATTCAGATCCCTTTGTAATAACACATTATCCTCTATTGTGTTGATTACTTTACAGAGCTTAGTATCATCTTACAAAGATCGATATTCACTGTGAAATCCATTTTGTAAGATCATTAATGAAAATGTTGAAGAGGATAGGGCCCAATACTGACCCTTGTGGTACTCCACTAGTAACAGCAATCCAGTCAGAGTATGTCCCGGTAATTACCACCCTTTGTTTTCTATCAGTGAGCCAGTTGCTTACCCATTTGCACAGGGTTTTCCCCCAGTCCAAGCATTCTCATTTTACTTACCAACCTTTTTTGTGGTACCGTATCAAAAAGCTTTAGAAAAATCAGATATATACATCCAGTGCCTCACCCCGATCCAGTCTAGCACTGACTTCCTCATAGAAGCTGATGAGATTAGTCTGAAAAGGACCGATCCTTCATGAACCCATGCGGAACGGCGTTATACATTTATTTTCAGTTGAGATACTCCAGGATAGCATCTCGAGAAAATCTTCAAACATTTTACCTACAAACAGAGGTCAAACTTACCGGCCTATAGTTTTCCTGGATCACTTTTTGACCCCTTTTTGAATATTGGCACCCCATTTGCTATGCGCCAATCCTTTGGACATACCCCGTTATTAACAGTCCATAAATATTAAAGAATAGGGCCTATCTTTTGACATCACTTAACTCCCCTTTGGACACGTGGGTGTATGCCAAACTGACCCGGGATTGTCTATTTTAATCTTCTTAAGACAAGCTGCACTTCTTCTTGGGTAAGACAAGAAACTTTTAAGTTGGAGTTTACCTCATCCCCTGTTCAACTGGAAGCTCATCCTCCTCGGTAAATACAGTGGAGAAAAAAGTGTTTAATAGGTACAGGTAATGAACATGTGGAATCATTATGGGTAAATATACATGGGGGTAAGAATAACAATATAATACAATAGGGGTCTGCTATAGGCCCCCAAATATAACAGAACCCAGGGGAAGATGTACTCCCAGGCAAATAGATGAGGGGCTAATCAGAATGATTATTATTATGGGCGACTTTAACTATCCAGACATAAATTGGGAATCTGAAACCTGTAGCTCTCGCAAAAGGAAACAGGTTTTTTTGGTCAATAACTAATGATAATTACCTTTGCCAAATGGTGCAAGAACTGACTAGAGGAAAAGCCCTTCTAGATTTAATTTTGACTAATAGACCTGACAGAGTAAAAAAGGGTTTCAGGTTGAGGGCACCTGGAAATAGTGACCAAAATATAATAAATTTTCCGTTTATCCTTCAATAGAGTTTTTTCAAGGAGCCACAAAAACACTGAATTTTAGGAAGGCAAATTTTATTCTGCTTAGGGAGGCCCTAAACCAAATGACTGGACAATGTGTTTAAATATGGCAGAACTAATAATAAAGGGATATTTTAAAAAATCCTAGGCAAACCACTGTGAGAGGTACATACCTTATGGTAATAAAAAAATTAGAAACAGGAAAAACCCAATTGGATCAACAGGATGTAAAAGAGGCAATAAAAAACAAAAAGAAACTTTCACCTACTAAAACAGGAGGCAGTGAAGAGCACTAAGAAGCTATAGAGAAAAAAATAAAGTGTGTAAAATAAAGATAAAGGAAGCAAAGCTGGAGACGGAAAGACTTATTGCTATAGAAAGTAAAACTAACCCCAAAATATTTTTTAACTATATAAATAGTAAAAAAATTAAAACGGAAAATGTTGGCCCTTTGAAAAATACTGAGGGAGAGACAGTAGGGGGCGATGTGAAAAAAGCAAACGTATTAAACACTTTTTTCTCCACTGTATTTACCGAGGAGGATGACCTTCCTGTTGAACAGAGAGATGTGGAAAAACTCCAATTTAAAAAGTTTCTTGTCTAACCCAGGAAAGAATGCAGCTCCGTCTTAGGAAGATTAAAATAGACAAATCCCCAGGTCCAGATGGCATACACCCACGTGTCCTAAGAGAGTTAAGTGATGTCATAGATGGGGCCCCTATTCTTAATTTTCCCATGGACTGTCTAATAACGGGGTATGTCCCAAAGGATTGGCCATAGCAAATGTGGTGCCAATATTCAAAAGGGTCAAAAAGTGATCCAGGAAACTATAGCCAGTAAGCTTAACCTCTGTTGTAGGTAAAATTTTGAAGGTTTTCTCAGAGATGCTATCCTGGAGTATCTCACTGAAAAATAAATGTATAACGCCGTTCCCGCACGGGTTCATAAGGATCGGTCCTGTCAGACTAATCTCATCAGCTTCTATGAGGAAGTCAGTGCAGACTGGATCGGGGTGAGGCACTGGATGTCATATATCTAGATTTTTCTAAGCATTTGATACGGTGCCACATAAAAAGGTTTGGGAAATAAAAGAGAATGCTTGGGCTGGGGGAAAAAAGGTGTGCAAATGGGTAATACTGGCTCAAATGAAGAAAACAAAGGGTAGTAATTAACGGTACATACTCAACTGGATCGCTGTTACTAAATGGGGTTTCCACAAGGTCAGTATTGGGCCCTATCCCCTTTAACATTTTCATTAATGATCTTACACAGGGAATACACAGTAGAATACGATCTTTGCAGACGATACTAAGCTCTGTAAAGTAATCAAACAAAAATAGAGGATAATATGTTATTACAAAGGGGTCTGGATAAGTTGGAGGCCGGGCAGGGAAATGGCAGATGAGGGTTTAAAAACTGATAAATGCAAGGTTAAGCACATGGGGAAGAAAAATCCATTACTGATTACATGTTAAATGGAAAAACACTGGGTAAAAGTGACATGGAGAAGGACTTGGGAATCCTGGTGGACATAAAACTTAATTGTAGCAGCCAGTTGTCAGGCAGCAGCAGCCAAAGCAAATAGGATCATGGGGTGCATTAAAAGGGGCCATAGATGCACATGATGAGAACATTATTCTCCCATTATACAAGTCACTGGTTAACCACACATGGAATATTGTGTACAGTTTTGGGCACCTTCCTCCAGTAATATTTCTCTTCCTAATCCTACCAGTAATCAATTCATCCCTATTTACGGTATCCAACCTCCACACTTGTTGTTATAATAATTTTTTAAGGTACCCCCTAGAAATGAATTTTTACACGTCATCTACTCTATCCTTTTTTGTGTTTTTTTTTTTGGGGGGGGAGTTGCCTAGCCAGTCTCCAGACCTTAATCCCATAAAAAAAACTTATGGAAGGAGTTGAAGCCCCGAGATGCCAAGCGATAGCCTCAATATTTTTCATGTTTTTAAGACATCGCAAAGAGGGGGGTGGCCCAAAATTTCCCTTGTGACTTACCAATCACAATAAAAAACTTTTGACTGCGTGCTTGCCAAAAAGGGTTAGCCACCAAGTATTAAGTTTGTTTGTCAGAGGGATCAAATACTTCTTTCCCGCAAAATGCAAATTATTGATATAATTTATAAAAGGGTGTTTTTCGATTTTTTTTGTATATTCTATCTTCAAGTTAAAATTTAAAATACTTTAAAATTATAGACTGTTCAGGTTTTTGTCGGGGGAAACCCTTTACACAATGACAAGGGATAAAATAATTATTTCCTTCACTTTCACATATTTTTGCTCTTAATAGACTAGGGGCTCCTCGTGCACGACTGATTAAAAGGGGGTTGTCCACTTTAGAAAATGGGGGGGCATATCGCTCGAATACGCCATCTACGTCTGATAGGTCCAGATCTCACCTCTGGGATCCATATCTATTTCTTAAAAGAGCCCCGAAACCTCTCTGTTATGAACAGAGAGGTGGTCGGGACTCTCTCATAAGGGGAGGAAAAATTTAAAGTAGCTACTATAAAAATGGATGCCTATTTATTGAGGTGATACTGTTTTATGGTTTTTGCATTTTTTTTCTTATATACTGAATGAATGTAAAAAACATGGTTAATTTGGGGATTGCTCTTATTTCTAAGTATTTAGGGGTTGGGCATTTGGACCCTCACTATAGAAAGTGTGGCATCCAAAACTATATGACATCACATTGTTTTTAAAGAGGACCTGTGACATCTCTTGTTGTGTCTATTGTAGTAAATTCTTGTGCTTCCTGTGAAAAAAAAAATTGGGGAGCATTTTTTTTAACCCCTGTTTTTGGTTTTTCCCTTTTTAATTATTAGTCAGATGGGTGTTACAATTCCAATTTAAAGGGGGTGTTTTGGCACAATTACTTGTCATACTGATGGCAATGTCGACGTGCAGGGTCACTTTCCCAAGTTGGTAACACCCGCTGACCATTTGTAATGAATTTTTTTGGGGGAAAACCCTAGACAGGAACTAAAGAACATTGAGATGTAAGGAAAGATGTTCCAGAAAGTTTATTTCCTGGGGAATTTTTGTATATACTACAACAGACATGTCAGGAATGTCCACAGGTGCATTTTAAGATACAGGTTGTATTAGCATCAACCAGCAACGAAGAAACTTATGTGTGTCCCCCGGGGGGAAATGATGAATCATTAAAGTATCCTGCTCAAGTCCTAAATGTTTCCAAATTAAAGAAAAAGTCACAATTGTGATCATAGTAATTTCAGTCATGTGGGAATTCTTAAGATGGTCTTGCAAATTTTCTTCCCATAGGAAAACATTGATGGTGTGCCACAATCATACCGCAAGTCACGAGCGACCTCATTTCACCAACGAGCCCTGGAGTAAAAGTCCTGCAAAATTTATTTAATGCATTCTTTTATTCCATCTTGTCTCAATCAGTGAAATGAAGTCATTTAAAAAATAGGGTGTGAGTCCCCATGATTTACATCTGGATAGTTTCCATGAACTCTAGTCACCTTCTGCGCAATGAAAACTAAAGGGTTGATGAAAACTCAGAGAGCACGGATGAGTCAGCTGCTTTGGATTGTGCCCTTTTTCTCCCTTTCAAGTAAAAAATAGATTCTCATTTTATAAAACCAATATGTTGTCATTAATCACAATGTAATGTATGAGGGAATGAGTAAACACATATTTGCTTTTAACTATTCAAAGTTTTGGAAATAGCTTCAGAGTTTAATTAATAATGTTGGCTGCACACACTATTATCAATCAATGGGGTAAAATGGGCAGATTCCTGAGTGTGAAATTACTTAATCCCTTACCAACTTGCTTATGTCATAGTCTTTATAGGGGCGGGGGAAGCTGTAATTTCGCTGACACCCGCGGGGGAAGGGACGGAATAAGCCAGCTCCTCCATCGTTTAAAACCCCCTAAACGGCTTTTTAACCTTTTTGACGGGATCCCCAAAAGAAGGAAACGTGGGTCCACCCTTTCCCCCTGGGGGGTCCCTTTCGCGGGTTCACATGGTTCTGATCAGTTAATATGGCAGCTGGAAGTCTGGTGAAGGCTTCCATCGCTACCATGCTTCTCATTTTACTGCTTCTGCCCCCAAAAAAGTATTAAATCACCAAAATTTGTACACCCCCTTTTTATTGTTTATACAAGCAATTTTGTAAAAAGCGATCACACTCCCCCTTGGTAAGCCCCAGGGGGCTCAATGTTAAAGAAAAAAAAAAGTTTTAAGTATAAAAAAAAATTTTATTGAAAGTTTAAAATCAAAGCCATATCTGTAAAAGTTATTTTTAAAAATAACATCTTTTTAAACCCGAAGCAAATCCGAGAAAAAAAAAATCAAAATGTCAAAATTGCTTTTTTGTCACTTCATGTCCACTAAAAATTGGAATAAAAGTGATCAAAAAGGTTGCACGTATTCCAAACTGGCACCAATAAAAAGTACACTTCAGCCTGAAAAAATGTACCATTGCTGAAGTCCATAGGTGGAAGTACAAAAAAGTTATTGGTTGTAGAAAATGGCGTTGCGGCAAAAATTTTCAAAATAGAAAATGTTTATATATATGTACAAGGTACCAAAACAGAACGAAAACCCTACATGTTTGGTATTGTCAGATTCGTATCAGCCTGAAGAATACAGAGAACATATCATTTATGCCAAAGATTGAACGCCATAAAAACTCCTGCAAACATGGTGCAAGTACGTTTTTTTTCACATATTGCAGCGCTTTTTTTTTGCGGTGTCCCAATATATTCTATGGTATGGCGAAATGAAAATATTAGAAAGTGCATCTTGTTCCAAAAAATAAAAGCCCTCATATGTCTATGTAGCTGGAAAAATAAAATATTTATGGCTCTGTGAAGACGAGGAGGGAAAAACAAACGTCACAAAAAATAGGCTACGATGGGAAGGGGTGAAATGGGTATCCTCGTTTCATTGATTAGTATTAGACATATATGCGAAGGAAAATAAAGACTAATTCCACATACATTGCTAATTTTGCTTCTCTTCAGACGCAGAAATAGCTCTTATCTCCTCTTTTTCTTTTTTTACAAAAGTCTCCCTAGTCACCGGCCACCTCTCTCTGCTGTTACATGCAGCAGCTCTAGTCATGATGATGACTCATGATGACTTATCTTGAAACACAGAAGCTCCTTTACATTACTTACTGGCAAGCTTTAACCCTTTAGATCTCTGAAGCCTTGTGCACTACAGTTTACAATCCTCCTGCACTCAGGTCACTGTAAGTGGATCAGCTAGAAATAGAAGAGCTCACACTGATTGGCTACAGTGGTCATGTGCCATTGCCTAATTTAAACTTTTGAAAGAGAGCACTTTTCCAAAGCTTTTTAATTTTATGACAGCATCAGTATTCTAAAACATATCATCCTACACTTACTCAGACAAGCCCTTTAAAGCTGTCCACATTTTGGCTAAATTTTCTACCCGATTCAATAATTGGACCATTAAATTGGTTGAGCAGGGGTCCCTAACAACCACTTCGGACTATCAGTATTACTTACTGTCACACTAAAGAGAATTACTACAGTAATTTCAGTCATATTTCCCTCTTCTTTTCACTGAATAAAGGGAAGGGTTGACATCTTTAAGAGACAGGCAGATGCCCCATCAGTAGTTATGTCTTCAGGATATATGGCCATCTATAGTTGACCAAATACATGAGATGAAAATCAAAACTCCGTACCAGTTAATTTTGGTGAGATCGGCTGATAATCTCATGTGTATGGCGTCCGTTGTCTGTGGAAAGAGGACAGGCATTTGTAATTTCAACTTGTTTAAACCTTTGTTTCTGTGGCTATGAGCATCTGCTAGAGGCATCTGACAGCAGTTTATTCCCATCTACCCAGTGAAGTAAATAGTCACGTATTTATTGTGAAATACTGTATATCTCAGCCAACTAAGCATTTGACAGGCAGCTAAAGTTATGCTCAGAAGTTTACATACCCCAGCAGAAATTTTGCTTTCTTGGCCTTTTTTCAGAGAATATGAATGATAACACAAAAACTTTTTTTCCACTCATGGTTAGTGGTTGGGTGAAGCCATTTATTGTCAGACTACTGTGTTTTCTCTTTTTTAAATCATAATGACAACCAAAACATCCAAATGACCCTGATCATTTACATACCCCAGTTCTTAATACCGTGTATCGCCCCCTCTAACATCAATGACAGCTTGAAGTCTTTTGTGGTAGTTGTGGATGAGGCTCTTTATTTTCTCAGATGGTAAAGCTGCTCATTTTCCTTGGCAGAAAGCCTCAAGTTCCTGTAAATTCCTGGGCTGTCTTGCATGCATTGTGCACTTGAGATCTCCCCAGAGTGGCTCAATGACATTCAGGTCAGGAGACTGAGATGTCCACTCCATAACTTTCACTTTGTTCTGCTGTAGCCAATGACAGATCAACTTGGCCTTGTGTTTTGGATCGTTGTAATGTTGGAACATCCAAGTAGATCCCATGTGCAGCTTCCAGGCTGATGAGTGTAAATTTGCCTCGAGCATTTGCTAATAACGTGCTGCATTCATCTTTCCTTCAACATTGACCAAGTTTCCTGCGCCTTTGTAGCTCACACATCTCCAAAACATCAGTGATCCACCTCTGTGTTCTACAGTAGGAATGGTGTTCCTTTCATCATAGGCCTTGTTGACACCTCTCCAAATGTAACGTTTATGGTTGTGGTCGAAAAGTTCGATTTTGGTCTCATCACTCCAAATGACCTTGTTCCAGATGTTTTGAGGCTTGTCTCTTTGCTGTTTGGTGTATTGTAGGTGAGATACTTTGTGGCATTTGTGCATTAATGGCTTTCTTCTGGCAAAGCGACCATGCAGTCGATTTTTCTTCAAGTGTCTCCTTATTGTGCATTTTGAAGCAGCAGCTCCACTAGTTTCCAGAGTCCTGTATTTCCGCTGAAGTTATTTGTGGGTTTTTCTTTGCATCCCAAACAATTTTCCTGGCAGCTGTGACCAAAATTGATCCCGGTTTGGTTTTTCCAGAGCCCCTGATTTTCCATTTGTTAATCACAGTTTGAACACTGCTGACTGACATTATCAATTCATTGGATATCTTTTTGTATCCCTTTCCTGTTTTATACAATTTTATACAGTAAAGGATGTTACCTTTAGTAGTCAGTCAAACCCTTTCCTGTCAACTTCTGTGCATGTTATCTGGCCAAAATCACCAGGGTATGTGAACTTTTGATCAGGGTCATTTGGATATTTTTGGATGACATTATGATTTAAAAAGATAAAACACAGTAGTTTGACAATAAATGGCTTCACCCAACCACTAAACATGAGTGGAAAAAAAGTTTTTGTGCGATCATTCAAATTCTCTAAAAAAAAAAGGCCAAGAGACCAAAGATTTTGCCGGGGTATGTAAACTTTTGAGAACAACTGTATCTTATCTTTATGGCCAGCTGTGCTGGGTTCTCTGTTTTAGACAATTCCTAAATTTTAGAAATTGTGCCAATACCACGTTATTTTGTGTCCTAAGTCAGGCTTATTAGTGTGCCCCCATCTTTCACAATTTAGTTACATTTATTTTATTTAAGTGTGACATAGAAGAGAGGGGAAGAAAAGTTGCAGGTGCTGTTCATGTGTAGTAATAAAAAAAAAAATGAAACAGAAGGTAAACAAATGATGTTCTTCTCACCCTACTGAATTGTACATATGAGAACACAACTCTCAGTTATAACAGAAATGCAGTGTCTTGCTGCCGCTTCACAGTCAGAGTCTCTGACGGGTAAGCCTGTAGAGCAGGGGTGGGCAATTAATTTTCCCATGGGGCCACATGAGAAATTGGAATGGTTTTGAAGGGCCAGACTATTATCTTTAACTCAGTTCTACCCAGTACCTATATACTATAGACCCCGGAGTTGATTGCTAAGCTCTTATCAATCGACTTGAGGCCATAACCAGCTTATCAACTGTTAGTGGCTTCACAACGCAGTAACTTATATGACTTCCAGTATAGGTAACAGGGTCCCCCAGTAAGTTATATGTCCCCCAGTAGGTAGGTATATAGGCAGTTTATAGGTCCCCCAACGGGTATATGGGCAAGTTATAGGTCCCCAAGTAGGTATATAGGTAGGCTATAGGTCCCCGAGTGGTCCAGAGGACACACATATAGTAAGTTCCTGGCGCTGCCACCATCGCCGATCGCCAAGTTCCCAAGCCGATAGCTTAGTGACCGGTATTATTATTATTATTATTATTATTATTATTTATTTTAAAGCGCCATTGATTCCAGGGCGCTGTACATTCGAGGGGGTTACATACATTACATAAGTCAAACGAGTACAGTGATAAGGGATAATGACAATTGGCACAACAGAGGGAGAGAGGACCCTACCCGCGAGGGCTTACAATCTACAAGGAGGGGGAAAGAGACAGGAGGTGAGGGGCAGACATGTCTGTGGAGGAAGTAGTGACAAGTTTAGTGAAGGTTATAGGCAAGCCTGAAGAAATGGGTTTTCAGGTTGCTTTTGAAGCTGGTGAAAGTGGAGGAGAGTCTGATGTGTTGGGGCAGTAAGTTCCAGAGTGTGGGTGAAGCACGGGAGAAGTCTTGGAGACGGTTGTGTGAGGAGCTGATAAGGGGAGAGCAGAGGAGAAGGTCCTGTGAGGAGCGGAGAGTGCGTGGGGGGAGATATTTGGAAATTAGGGCAGAGATGTATGGAGGGGAGAGGTCATGGAGAGCCTTGTAGGTCATGGTTAGTAGCTTGAAATGAATTCGCTGGGCAATGGGAAGCCAGTGAAGGGATTGGCAGAGTGGAGAGGCAGAGGAGTAGCGAGGAGAGAGGTGGATAAGACGGGCAGCAGAGTTAAGGATGGATTGGAGGGGAGCGAGGGTGCTAGCTGGGAGGCCACTGAGAAGGATGTTGCAGTAGTCTAGGCGGGAGATGACAAGGGCATGGACCAGCATTTTTTGTAGTGTCATAGCCGAGGAATGAGCGGATGCGAGAGATGTTTTTCAGGTGGAGGCGGCAGGCAGAGGTGAGGGTTTGGATGTGGGGTTTGAAAGATAAAGCAGAGTCTAGGATTACCCCAAGACAGCGGACTTGTGGGACCGGTGAAAGTGTAGAGCCGTTGACTGTAATAGAGAGATCAGGGGCAGGGGTAGAGTTGGATGGTGGAAAGATGATGAGTTCTGTTTTTTCCACATTTAGTTTTAGGAGACGTGATGAGAAGAAGGAGGAAATGGAGGACAGACAGTCAGGGATCCGGGAGAGTAGAGAAGTGACATCTGGGCCAGAGATGTAGAGTTGGGTATCATCAGCATACAGGTGGTAATGAAAGCCATGTGAGGCTATGAGCTGACCGAGGCCAAGGGTGTAGATAGAGAAGAGTAGTGGACCCAGGACTGACCCTTGGGGGACACCAACAGAGAGTGGCCGGGGGAGGAGGTGGAGCAAGAATGAGAGACGCTGAAAGTCCGATCAGTGAGGTACGAGGAGATCCAGGAAAGAGCCAAGTCCGTGATACGAGGGAGGAGAGGATTTGTAGCAGGAGGGAATGGTCGACAGTGTCAAAGGCAGAGGACAGGTCCAAGAGGAGGAGCACAGAGTAGTGGCATGAGGCTTTAGCAGTTACTAGATCATTAGTGACTTTGGTTAGGGCAGTTTCGGTAGAGTGGTGGGGTCGAAAACCAGATTGTAGTGGGTCAAGAAGAGAGTTGGAGGAGAGGTGGGAGGACAGCTGAAGATAGACGTGCTGCTCGAGGAGTTTGGAAGCAAAAGGGAGCAGTGAGATGGGGCGATAGTTGGACAGAGAAGAGGGGTCAAGGGTTGTTTTTTTTAGGATTGGAGTGATAGTAGCATGTTTAAAGGCAGAAGGGAAGATGCCAGAGGTTATTGATAGGTTGAAGAGATGGGTGAGTGCTGGGATGATAGAAGCACTGAGGTCTGGGATGAGGTGGGATGGCAGTGGGTCAAGGTAGTGAGGTTGGATTTGGACAGTAAGGAGGAGAGCTTGTCATGAGTGACCGTGGGGAAGCAATTTAAGGGGGAAGAGAAGGTTGAAAGGGTAAGGGAGGGTGGTGGGGACTGTGGGCTGAAGCATTCTCTGATGACTTGGAACCTTAACAGTTGGTAGATGGCGGTGGCGCCGGGGGCTACTGAGTTGCGTGTGATGTCGGAAAATCTCACGCAGGTAAGTCAAAGCTAGATAGAGGGCTGGATGTGGCCCGCGGGCCGTACAATGCCCAGTTCTACTGTAGAGGACACTTGGTTCTGGGGCCTTCTGTCACTAGACATGAGGGTAAATAACCTCCTGCTAATGCTCAGCAGGTTTGTGAGTAACTGGACCCCAAATATACATAATGCTGATGCTTGAACATGATGAACACCCAGTAATAAGTTATGCTAAAATAATGGGCAGTGTGTGGTGAAAATAAAGAGTAGTGAGACTCATAAATAATCCAGTTCTTAGGGGCTTGTTCACAGCTCAATGGCTGAACTAAACAGAACCCAGAAGCTAGCAACTCTGGCCCGCTAATTGGGGAAAAACAAATCACAGGTGCAGCTAATTACTTGAGCAAGATGAAAAACTGCACACCAACTTAACACCTGTTCACACCAGCATGCAGAAAAGCCGCAGTATAATGCATGGGGCGATTGCACAGATTCAAAATTACCAATAAAACAACCACACACACAACCTCACTGCATGAGGGGGGTGGTTTCTGGTACTACAATTGCATATAATAAGGCGATACAAAAGGGTGCCATAAATATAGATACGTGCTGGCTTACAACCTATTAATGACACCCATACTATTAGACTAGGCGGGCTGCCCAGCATCTGTGCAACCTCCCCATGCATTATACTGCGGCTTTTCTGCATGCTGGTGTGAACAAGTGTTAAGTTGGTGTGCAAATTTTCATCTTGCTCAAGCAATTAGCTGCACCTGTGATTTTTTATTTTTTTTTCCCCAGTTAGCATAAAGGCCAGAGTTGCTAGCTTCTGGGTTCTGTTTAGTTCAGCCATTGAGCTGTGAACAAGCTCCTAAGAACTGGAGTGTTTTTTGAGTAAGTAATGTCCCATTTCTTGTATGTTTAGACTCATAAGTAGTGATGAGCGATTACGTCGACTATCGTCATCGGGTCGATAGTCGATATCGGCAATTATAAAGACGATTTCCGATAGTCGATAATAGATTATCGCCGATGACCATTAAAGTCTATGGGAGAGGAACAACACCTTCATTCTTACACCCAAACAGGGCTGGAGAAGCTGGAATTAACATCCACAACAGTCAAATGGATACGTGCTACATCTTGGGTAACACACTTAGGTTATAAAAGCCACAGAAAAAAAATCACAGACCATTCACTATCCCTGCCTTGTACCACAGCATGACCCTTAAACCTGCATGACCCACAAATTAAAAAGTGCCAGAAGGCAGTATGATTTGAACCATCATTTTACTTGAACTGGACATTGACTATCCCTGTCCTGGAATGCAGCATGACCCTTAAACCTATCTGACCTCCAGATTAAAAAGTGCCTGCAAACTCCTCCCTTCTCTGCTAAGACCATGTCCAGAGTCATTCTATTTTGAAAAGCCCTGATTGAAGTGGGCCCTACTTGTTCTGCTAGCCCTTGTAGGGCATCCCGAGTGTCATTAATGAACTCCTGTTGGTTATAGTAGATGTAGTTTATCCATTCCACATTCTTATTGATTGTTATTTGGGGTATGAGTGACTCAAATCCTGCCTTTACCTGATCCCTAGCTTTAAATTCATCAGGCACCCCTCGTGGTTGTCCTGTGGCATCCAAATATACATGTGGGTCATAACTGCCTTTGGGCTGTGGGCCACTGGATCTCTTGTATCTGTTGTGGGGTGAGGCTATCTCCCTCTCTGCTTCTTCCAGTGGCACTATGTGTAAGGGCATTATAGCTTTAGCTAGGGCACATTCCCCTGACCAGTTGCCTTTAAGCCTGGATCTGATTTTCATGTCACCACAGATCCAAAAGACATCAGCTACAGATTGTACCTGATTTATGAGTTGTTGTTCGGGAGCATCACTATAGGTACCACAGTATCCTGGTTTAAATTTACCCAAGCCTCTACCACCTCCCTTAATAGAAAAACAGGTGTAATTCCCAGGGTATATAGTAATTCCCGAGCTTGGCGTAGGTCTCTGTGTTATCAAGGGGTGCTTTACCTTCCACGTCTCACAGGTAGGGTCAGAAGTTGACTTATTGGTGAACAAACTAAGGAAGCATTTTTCTGAGGCTGGGTCTAAATGTAAAGGGACTGACCCAAGATGTGGCCGGGCACTCGAACATACATAGCAATTAGATTTATTGTGCTGGGCAACAGAATACTTCATCCATTCCAGCCAGAAATTCATATCATTATATCCAGTTTCTATTGCATAAATGTCCTCTAATGTGGGGTTTGCAATGGCTATCATTTCTTTATACCCTTGTGCCTGGATTCTCACCATCTTTGCAGTTCTGGTGATCTGGGACTCTAGTTCTCTCCATTCTGGGGAGTCTACCATGTCATTAATGTTGAATTGAGTGAGGTAACTTCCATCACCACCACCATAAGTACCCAGGACATAAACCCCTGCATCTGTTGGACTGGGATTGTCTATAGTTAAAACCAATTGGGTTCTATTACCATCTACACAGGGTGGTTTGAACAAGGTCATTCTAGCAAGTAAAGCGCTACCATTTTTGTCTTTCTTTCCCAGTGCAGTTTCAGGTCTACAGTATATCCCCAGTCGTTTCCAGTGTTCCATTCTACAGCCCCCAAGGAATCACACTTAGTACCCCAATAGTCATCTGTCACACATATGTATTGTGTACCCACTGGCACAAGTAATCAGTAGATATTTGTGTACTCTGTGTCGGTTCAGATGGGCTATCATCGGTTAGTGATCCTCATTGGGCAATATCGCAAAACTCAAATTTAAAAGTTGCTACTTGAGTACTGGATGAGTTATACCAAAAAGTGATCACCCCTTTCTGTTTGGTGATTGCTACCTCTTGTGCTCCTACACACACCCAGACAATACAGATGTAGGAAAAGATAAAGGAGTGATTCATGATGACTGGTTGGCCACAGTCACTTTCTTGCAGTGTGAAGCATGCACCCAGGTGGGTCTTCCTTCAAGTTTCATTGAGGTTGGGGACACCTGGAGTACTTGGTATTGTCAAATCTGGGCTTCAAGAAACCC
>JAODAL010058633.1:0-21975 GCA_025379985.1 Phyllomedusa bahiana | reverse complement strand
GTTTTCAAAAAACAGATCCAAAAAACGCAGTGTGAACATACCCTAACTGTTTAGTATTGACTTAATGCTAGGGGTCATTACTAGAAGCTACGACTTTCTTCAAGCTGCTGTTTTCTTGCTGACTGCAGAAGGTTTTTTTTCCAAGGAATTCCTCAAATTTAATTGACTAATTAAGCCTTGACCTTTACAAAGTTTCCAGGCCCTGATGCAAAGAGGACTATTCGATATTGAATGGGTGATAATAAAATGGTGGAGTGAAAAGTTATGCATTAAATCATTTGTTAAATGGCTGTAACAACAAGCTTAAAAGGGGTTTTCTCACTTCAAAAATTAGTTTTCAATGTGTAAGAAAAGGTAATAGGAGACCATTCCATGCAGCTGTGTAACCACTTTTAAAAGAACAATCTGACAGCAACAGAACATTAAAATATCAGAACAACCCATATCATACGCTCAATTGCACTGTACCAGCTCTTAGTCATTTAGTGTTGCCATTTGTAAGGCTATGTTCACACGGCGTAATTGCGGAGCGCACTGTATGGCCGCAATAACGCCGGGTGCTTTGGGAGTCGTGCCGATACGTGCGTACTCCCGCGGCGCGGGGGGGCCGGCAGCTCGCCAGCCCCATTGACATTAATTACTCGCACCGCAAGTAATTGCCGTCACTTATCTCCCCGCGTGTACAATACGATCATATTGTACGAGCGGGGAGAGGAGGCGTAATCTCAAAGAACTCTATGAGAACTTTGGATTACCTTAATTTCGGTGCGCATCTTGCTCATATTAGAGCGCAAATACGCTGCTGAATACGTGCTGAAATTACCCCGTGTGAACATATCCTTAGAGAAAATGAGCCTCTGAAAGCAACTGACCATTAGGGAGCAGTGATGTATATAAACCTGAGATAGACACAGAGTTGCTGTAAGCTATCAAATCAATTTGGGAGTAGGTTCTAAATAAAGTTATTTGTGAAAACTTTGCATCCTATATAAAATGCTTGGTGGTGCAGGTAGCTCTGTCAGGGGTTGTCCAGGGTCAATCACCGCTTGAATCCCTCATGGAGTGGGCTTTGTATACAGCCAGGGCTTCTATTACAAACAGAAGCTACCAGTGTGAATAGTTGGTTTTTTGTGCACCTATTAAGCAGAAGCCTGAATTCTTCTTTTTAACAGGTATATGCAAAGTATCTGTATATTCTATAATCAGACAAAAATAGGTCTACCAAAACCGCAGCCATATGGAGTACCTTATGCCAACATAGCACAAGCTGCTGAACATCCTCGGTCAGCGTAAAACCCAGGTTTATTTACTCTCAAGATAGAAATACATTTCGACACGATATGGGCTTCCAGATTTTATTCCTCAAAATGGGAATTAGAAAACAAACTCCAATCTGGGCCCCAGCAGAATATTTGTTAGTGCTCAGAAGTCAGCTGGTATAGTACCAACATCGACATAAATACTGGTCTATGTCGATGGAAACAAATAAGCGTCATAATGTAAAGAACACACCACTTACAAAGCAACATATGGTGGAGCCATATGACTGTCGGATACATAGTGCAGATTTCTTAAAGGGCTGTTCTCATCAGATGTTACACAGAGCCTGCTATTCACAGGCAGCTTCAGACTCACCCTTCCTGGTCAGGAAGTGCGCAGTTCTACAGCAGTGATTGATATTTCAGCTCTGCTATTCTTTGCTGATCCTGTTACAGAGACTTTTGTGATGGAGCGGTCTAAATAACAGGACACAAGGCTACAGAGCTCTAAGGAGTTAAAGTCTGTCCATAAGAAAGATAAACAACTCATGTGCTGCTGCTAAGAAACAGCAAGGAGTGATGTCACTATCCTCACCACTGCTGTTAGAGCAGCGAGAAGTGATTGGTAACCAAGAGAAGCTTTTATAAACAAGCAGGAGATAAGAACTGCTTTAGCTCTAAAAGGAAGCAAAATCAAAACAACAATGTATTTGGTATTGCCTACATGTTTAAAACTAATCACTCTCCTGCTCCTGGCTCCCTACTCCCCCCTTACAGGTCCCTTTGAAGAAGGCCAATTGGGCCAAAACATTGAACTGTGGGATTAGAACTATATTTCTACTATGCATACTGCTTGATATGGAGAGCTGAACTTTTTATGTCATATATTCAAGTGTGTGAATAAAATCACTTTTCCACAAGATACACAAGATGTGGATTCTTTACTGTTTGGATTGCAATCCTATGGGCTTTTTCCACTGAGCACCCAACTTCAACTAGCTACACAATCAATACAAATTTAAAGGGGTTGTCTCACTACATTGATTCATCTTGCCTCAGCCTGTTTTCTTGGTTTCACTTTGAATTCAGGGGCGTGTTTACTGGCTTCTACTAGGCTGCAGTAGAAGCCAGGTCTGTAGCTATAGCAACCAGTGCTGGCAGCCTATCAGGAGAGATTGAACAGGTCTGTAGCTATAGCGACCTGAGGAGCAAATGCAGCCCATACAAGAGGGGATATCTAGGAATAGGTAGGACACGGTTAATGGACACATATTTAAAAGTGACTTGTTTTTGCAAGATCTTTAACATAAAAAGCAAACCTTGTAGTGAGACAACCCCTTTTAGGCATGCTTAATTTACTAGATCCCCTCTGGAAGACACCTCCTCACCAAATTTTATGTCTCTAAGTTTCACTTTATACTGAAGTTAAATATGTATAAAGGTATGAGCTGTAATAGTAGAACCATTCAATACACTAGGAGAAAATCAATAAAAACAAGTGTTGCACTAAAGATTTTGGCTATAAAAAGGGGCTGTCCAAGATCTTTCTAAAAACGTCCAGTGGCAGGATGATTTTGATATAAAAAGTAAACCTTGGCTCACCCTTCAAGCTGGCGCCTCTCCAGCACCACCGCTGCACCACTGTTCCCTGCCGATCTTGCACAGGTTGAGGTCATAGTCATGATTCATGTAAGTGTGCAGCCAATCACTGGCCTCAGCAGTCTTGTGCCTTACATGCATTTGTGAGGTGAGTAAAGTTTGGGTTTTTTTGTTTGTTTTTTTTTATAATTTTACGACAGTCCCTATCAGTGGCTGCTTTTTGGAATAATCTTGGCTAACTCCCTTCGTTATTTCCTTATCCCATCCCCACTCATAGATCAACTTGTTAGCCAGAACTGGAGTTGTAGTTAGTAATAGAGGAAATGAATGGCGATGAGCAGTTCGACGCGTTAGTTAAAATACTTTGGAAGGTGTGAAATAATTCCAGTTCTTCTGAATTGACAGTTTTGGGTAGAGATCATGTTAATGACGGCTCATATGAATGTAGAAATGGGATTATTCGTCACATTCTAACGTTTGTATCAGCCGGGATGTGGCAATTCTGTTCCCAGACGAAAAACCTGCATAAACTTGGGAGACTGGGAACACAATAAACCAATCATTTTAATCAGTTACTTTAAACAGACTCATTAAACATTTCTTTGGCAAGGCTTTTTTCTTCGTGGCACATCATTTTTAAGACTCCATTGTATTCGAGGAGGAGATTATGGCTGCACAGTGTTCAGATCTCGTTACAAATAGTCTGGATACTTATTAAAAATAAACCGTAAACTCGCGTGAATAAATGATCCACTATAACTATAGGCCATTGGTTTTGTAAGGCTCGGTTTTAACCCCTTTAAACCGAGGCACCTAGTAGAGTCGAACGCCCTTTGCTATAATATAAATGACATATCCTATGTATAGGCATTTGATTTTGTAAGGCTTGATAACCCCTTTAAAAAAGAAACTGTCACATAATTTTTGCCTCCCTTACTGAAGGCAGCACAAGCTAGTGACAGACCTGCTGTTTCCAGCGCTGTGTCCCTTATTCTGTAAGATGCTGGAGTTTTTGACCATTTAATGCTCAAATCTGGTAGTTTGCAGCCTGTTCTGCCAGAGATTAGTCTACTTAATTCATGAGCAGGTGTTAACCCCGCCCACCCATGGACAGCCCCGCCCATTCAAGGCTGATTCATTACTGTGAATAGGTAGAAAACTATGAATAAACAGCAGGTGGGCAGGTCTAGCCACGGGTGGGTGGGACTAGCATCTGCTCAAGAATACACTGGACTCATCGGTGACAGGAAAGACTGCAATGCTAGATTTGAGCATTAAATGCTCTGAAACTGCGGTTTCTTACAGAATATGGGTATGTTCACATGATTAAATATCGGGCGTATAGCAGCGTGTACTGTGCACGCCGCTATACGCCCGCAGCTATGACAGCTATGAATTACCGTAATGTCAGCCCGCTAAAGGTATGTTCACATGATGTAATGTCGGTCCGTGTTTCGGCACGTAATTGCACTTCAATACGCCTGAAGTACGGGCCGACATTGCAGTAATTCATAGCTCTCATTGAGAGCTATTGTTACCTGCTCTTTCCCCAGCGTGTGCTTCTGAAGCTGCGGGCTTATAGCGGCGGGCACACAGTAGGCGCTACTATACAACTGCCATTTAATTGTGTAAACATACCCTAAAGGTATGTTTACACGGCTCAAATTGCAGCGTATTTCGGCCTGCATTTCGCTGCGTATTACGCTTTAATGCGCCGCAACTACGGCAATTATGTGCCGTCTACGATCGTATTATACGCGCGGGGGAAGGAGAGAGAAAACTGACATGTCAATTGTTAGCGGCGCTTACTTGCCGCTGACAATGCATGTCAATGGGGCCGGCGCCGCAATAAGCCATGTGGACATACCCTTAGGGCTATACAATACATGGAAACCTCCAAAGAAGCATTTATGCTATCTATCATACATGAAAAACTTTGAGATTCTTAGTTCACACGTTTTGATCAAAAAATGTTAAAGCCACCCCCGGCTTCAACGGGATCTCAAGGCGGGTGGTCCTACTCTATCTTTACCTCTCAATAGAGCCAAATACAGACTTCTCATAGGGTCAACCGACCTCCATTATCCAGAGAGAAAAATAAAAAAACACCAACCTTGCAAACATGCTGCACTGATATAGCAACCTGTAGAGGTGGGCGGGGTGCAAGAGACCAAAATGGAGGCATCCATTCCTCCCTATATAGATTAAAAGCAATATATGCCAAATACAACGTATAGTTTTGCACAAAGAAATGTTTTTTTTTGTGCAGAACTATAGGTTGTATTTGGCATATATTGCTTTCAATCTATATAGCGAGGAATGGATGCCTACATTTTGGTCTCTTGCACCCCGCCCACCTCTACAGGCTGTTATATCAGTGCCGCATGTTTGCTAGGTTGGTGTTTTTTTATTTTTCTCTCTGGATTATGGAGGTCGGTTGACCCAATGAGAAGTCTGTATTTGGCTCTATTGAGAGGTAAAGATTGCGTAGGACCACCCGCCTTGAGATCCCGTTGTAAGCCGGGGGTGGCTTAAACATTTTTTGATCAAAACGTGTGAACTAAGAATCTCAAAGTTTTTAACATACCCTTAGGGACACAGTGCTGGAAACAGCATGTCTGTCACTAGCTTGTGCTGTCCTCAGCAAGGGGGGCATAATCTATGAGACAGGTTCTCTTTAAATTGAGGCACCTATTAGAGTCGAATCCCTTTGCTATAATATTGAGGGCCTATCCTAACGATAGGCCGTTGGATAAGCCTTTTAAGAAGCTATACCTTAGATCAACATAGTATGAGATTAAGCAGAAAGTGGTTTTTACCTTACTAATATCCCCTTATCAAGTCACATTAGAATGTTTATTAGTCATAAATAATAGCACCATAATATGTTGCCTTTTTACATAGCACGGTTGAAAAAAGATGTATGTCCATCAGGTAGGTATAAAATTTTGTATAGTTGAAAATGAAATCCTTAAACATAAATCGATAAGACTATATCTTGTGTGGATGGAAAGCCTTAAAAAGCGTTGGCTGGGCTTCTGTGACATTCACGAACCACAATTACAGGACTGCTCCTTCCAGAACTCAACGTACCTATCCATGAGGTCCAGCTAAAACATAATACACACAATGCTTCTATTGAGATGAAGAACATCTAGTATTCACAGGATTGAGGTCATTTATTTGGGTCAGACCAGTCGCAGCCAGATGAAGTGGGTAACATTAAACCAACTTTTCATTTATTTTCACACAATAAACAAAGCTCATCCTGATTGCTGAAAAATCATACAGGGAAAGTTAAGAAAAATGGCACAAAGGGAATCTGTCGCCATTTTCTTTTTACTTATTAAATCAAGATCCAGATCCATATTCTTTTCTTCTTAGCCATTTTTATTTTCTGATTGTAGATTTCTCATTTTAGTCATCTGTATAGGATTGTGGGGACAGCTTTCTTGCCAGCACTGCTTTTACAGCATTTAGAGAGATGCTTAACAGAAGCTTCATGCACATAGGAGCCTGTGGACTGGATCAGTCCTATTGACTTCTATAGGAGAGTTTTCTAGGCATGTTCTGAGACCTGGGAAGAAATCAGTGTGCAGGGAGGAGGAGCTGTGACATCGCCTATTGTGACTGGTGGATCCTGTGTTATCTATACACATTATTGTCACCTTTCAGTGTAACCATGTTTGTGCTGATAATGAGTAGACTACTGAAAATCTCTCTCTCTACAGAACAGGAAGTGTCAGGCTATTATTAGGCCTAGTGGCCAAAGTGAAAACTGCAGGAACTTTTTAAAAATATTGAAAGTGATATAGAAAATGTAAAAAAAGTAAGCAAAAATGCTTTAAAAAATGTGTTTAACATAAAAACGTGCATTAATCGTTTTTTGATGACACATTCCCTTTAAGGTGAACCCGTCACACTGGATATAGTATCTGATCAGCCAGCAGCATGTTATAGAGAGAGGAGCTGAGCAGATTGATCTGTATATGTATAGTTTTGTGGGGAAAGAATCAAAAGAATGTGTAATTTATTCATTTAAATTACTGCTTATTTGGATTCAGGAATCCAGTGTGCAGTATTATCAGTATTTGGCTGTCAATCATTAATAAGACCGCCCACTGGACTCCTTAACCCAGAATCAGCAGAAACCGAAATGTATAGATTACAAGTTTGACAAAATCATTTCCCAGAAAACTATAAATCGATCTGCCCAGTTCCTCTCGCTCTATGACGTGCTGCCAGCGGATAAGATACCATATCCGGTGTGACAGGATCAGTTTTAAAATACATCTTGGGCCAGGTTCACACAGTATTTTTCTATGAGCATTTTGATGTGTTAAACAAGCGTTTTATGTGCGGTTTTACACATTTATGTGCGCAAATGTTTGATTTAAAATGGGAATATACACAAATGGTGCATTGTTTTCACCTGATGTGTTATGCAACAAGTAAAAAAACAGTGCATGTCAATTCTTTGTACAAATTTAGTGCAGAAAGTGGGGGCTAGAACAGAGATCAACCCTACTGAATGGATCTAATACACATCCTTGAAATGAAGTAAAATCCACACGTACAAACAAGTGAAATAACAGAAAGAACCCGAGGTTAACTGGAGGAAAAGTATGCCATGTGAATCTAGTCGAACAGTACAACTGCTGCCAGCATTGTGTACTGCCAAAGTGAGCAGTGCGGGGCACTGGCACTTCTATTAACAAAAAATATATTTATTACCATGATGCAAAGTAAGGAGAGGCACTGGACGGGATCCATAAAACACTTCTGTAGATAACTAAACTAGGCTCAGTTGTGTAACCAAAGACATTTCACAGGCAGTAAAATGACAGAATGCATTAAACACATCAAAGCCGCAATATAAATAAGGCCTTGTGTGAAATTAGCAATTGATCGGGGGATAGCTATATGTCCTTCTCAGAACAGCAAGCTAAAACAATAAGAAAATTAAACTGCTATACGTTACAATACATCTGCCGTATTGTACAGTTTAATCCGCTTAATGGGGATTTCAATGGATATCACCCTCCATGATCCTTATAATTATATATAGTGCTCAAAGGGAAGTGGCGCCAGTGAAATTTCTATATCAACCACTCCAAAGGAGTAAAGCCCAAATAGAAAAATCTGTGTTAAAACCTAACTTTTAATCTATACCATTAAAAAATGGCTAGGATGGTAGCTACCGCCCTAGATCCTTACTGAACGTGGACTTGAAGATCTACGCCAAATTGATCACAAACAGGCTCAATCCACTGCTCCGCGCGCTTATTCATCCAGATCAGGTGGGCTTTGTCCCAGGGCGGGAAGCGCGTGATAACACACTTAAGACAATGGACATCATTCATCATGCCCGCTCCAGGGGGATCCCTCTTATGGTACTTTCGCTGGATGCAGAGAAGGCCTTTGATCGTATATCGTGGCCTTCTCTCCATCAGACTCTCTCACACATAGGTCTGGGCCCTACCTTCCGGTCCAAAATATCGGCACTTTACTCTCGGCCATCGGCGCAAGTCAAGGTCAATGGCTCTTTGTCTACTCCCTTCAAAATTTCGAATGGGACTAGGCAGGGGTGCCCTCTGTCCCCGCTACTTTATGTTCTGGTGATGGAGAGCCTCATGGCATCCATTAGATCTAACCCCGACATTAAGGGGGTCTGTATTGGGGCTAAGGAATACAAATGCTCGGCCTTCGCGGACGACTTGTTGATTTACATCACAAACCCCCATATATCCCTCCCAGTCTTAATGGCAGAGATCAAACTTCAAGATTAATTTTTCTAAGTCCGAAGCCCTTGGCGTTGGCATCTCAACACGTGAGCAGGCTCTTCTACAGTCCACTTTCCCGTTTAACTGGCCTAGGGCAGGCATTTCCTATCTAGGAATCCAGATCACTGAGGATCTTTCTAAACTTTTTATAGACAACTACATCTCGCTTTTGAGGCAAACTGAGAGAGATCTGGATTCTTGGCGGGGGAAGGAACTGTCCTGGTTTGGCAGAATAAATTTGCTCAAGATGACCGTGCTCCCGAGGTTCTTGTACCTCTTCCAAACTATCCCCATTCACGTCCCCTCATCATTTTGGAAGAGAGTTAGACAGTGCTTTCGCTCTTTCGTTTGGGCCGCGCGGAAGCCGAGGATAGCGTATGATACGCTTACCAGAAGCAAGGATGCCGGTGGTACAGGCTTACCTGACTGTAGAATGTACTACTTAGCCTCGGCCTATGCTCGCTACCTGGCTCTCAATTCGTGCCGAGGGGACAAGCTTTGGGCTGCCCTGGCAGAGGATCTGAGTTCTTCTTCCGTGTCGGTGCTCCCATGGGTCTGGACCCCCGCTCTCCGCAACAGTGCCTCTTCCTCTTTCTGCGTGGACCAGACGCTGTCCACCCTCTACTCATATAGGGACTCTCATGACCTCATTGACCGTAAGGGCCCATGCGTCCCGATCACAGACAATCCTGATTTCCCTCCAGGCCTTTCCTCCAATGTTTTCTTGGGCAGCACTAAGAGGACCCCGCTACGTTTTTGCCACGTAGTGTCAGAGGGGAGATTGAAGCCGCTCATAGAAATCCTCGATGGGAGGGCAGCTTCTGCGGGGGCTCCTTACCAGTACTTACAACTATCCCACTTCTTTAACCGAACTAAGTCCAGCTGCGATCTTGCCAGGCCCCTCTCGGCCTTTGAGAATCTGATGCTGTCCTCCTCAGGAGCGAGACACTCGCTATCAGGGGTACACAAGATGCTCCTTTCTGCCCACTCTGCTTCACTCCCCTCCTTTTGCCAACAATGGGAGACGGAACTAGGGACCTCTTTCCCACTGCCGCAATGGGAACGGTGCTTTCAGCTCACGCATAAGGCGGCTATCGCTTCCCGGCACCAGGAGACCTGCTATAAACTCCTGACTCGGTGGTACAGAGTTCCCTCAGTTTTGCATCGCTGGTACCCATCGGTTCCAGACACCTGCTGGAGGTGCGGGAGTGAGGAGGGGACCCTGTCCCACGTCTGGTGGGGATGTTCCCTAATTAGGGGTTTCTGGATCTCGGTCCTTGAGGTGATTGAGGAAGCGACCGGAATCTCCATACCCAATTCACCAGAGGCTTTGCTCCTCTTCATGTTCCCCATGCCGATCGACAAGTTTAAGAAGTCTCTCCTTAGACACCTGCTACAGGCGGCCAAAACTGTGGTGCCGAGGAGGTGGAAATCAACTGTTCCCCCATCCCTTGAGGACTGGTTCGCGGAGATCAGTTTTATACAACGGATGGAGGAACTCATTGCTTTAACCCCTGAACTAGCACAAAAATTTAACAGAACTTGGGCCAATTGGCTCCTCTTCAAGAGTTCCCCATTGTACCACGCCATCACCAGTTAACGGATATCCGGCCGTGGCGCCTGGCCTGTTTGCTGGCCTTGTAGGTGGGGGATAGGGACCCCTTTTTCTTTTTCCTTCTCCCCTCCTCCCCTTTAGGCATTCTTGTTTTCCCCCTTTTTTTTTTTTTCTTCTCTTCTTTTGTTTCCTCCTTTTCCCCTGTCTGCCCTTGTGTGTGTGTCCCTTGTAAATACCTTGTTGTTTTTCTCTTGTGATGTTTACCGCTCGGTAATGAATATTGGCTCCCATCCTCTACATCAAACGAATTCCATTTGATTTCTTTTCATCTTTTGTGGTGGCCTTTGGTTATATTTCTTAGCTTACATATGTCAGCGGTGTGGATTTTTTATTATTTGTGCACTCTTGTATACCTACAGACACATGTTGGATGCATTGTCTTTTCAGTTTTTCCCTTCTTTGACGATATCTGAGTGTTTACAGATGTTATTGTTCATCAATAAACTTTTCATAATTTGAAGAAAAAAAAAATGGCTAGGAATACACCAAAACAATACAGCACATTAATACATACAAAACATATATGGGGGACTCATTAGGATGGAGGATGGACCCTATAGTATCCCTATGAATCCTATCCTATTCCCTAGCCTATGTCAGGATTGTCGCCCCAATAAAGGGCGGTCCCGTTTTTTAATGGTATATATTAAAAGTTAGGTTTTAACACAGATTTTTCTATTTGGGCTTTACTCCTTTGGATAATATATTTGTGTATTTCTAAGTACTCCTTTCAAGTACTTTGGCATTGTTGTTTTTTGTACTTTCTCTACTATCCAAATAAGTGAAGGCAGGTCTCTTTTCGGGCAATCATGATCCAAATAAATGGCTTAATGAAATAGATGAGGTCTTTTCTGAGCAAGCTATAGTGCAGAGAAAATATACACCTAATTTCAAAACTGCATTTCGCGACATTACCAAATTATATAAAGAACAGATAGCCTCTTGGTGGGAGGTGCAGAGTTTGGAAATATACATCAAAAAAGGTATAGTACCGCGAGGATTGAGGATTTCCTTGACACCGGGTATCAAAAATAGAAGCCCTGATTTCCTCAATAGGTGGGAAAAGGAGGCCACAGATAGTTCTCTGCGGTTCATGCAACTCCTGCTTGAGGAGGAAAAGAAAAACTTGGAGTCTCTCAATGGTAAACTGAAAGATCAAGTCGAGGTCATTAAAACCTTTCAACAGGAGAGTGACTTCCTAACGAAAGAGAAGCAACTCCAGAGTGCCATTGAGGGATTTCAGTTCTACATTAAAGAAAAGAAGAATAGGTAATTCTCTAGGGACATTACGGACTTTAAGGAAAATAAGGCATACTCGTTCCTAAGTGATAGAAATACTAAGCGTTATCCTGAAACAGATCTATCATCAACGGATACGGACTTATCAGATGTAGAGGGGGGTGGAAGAGGAGGACGAGGTAGACCACGAGGAAGAGGGAAACCAGGAAGACCCAAGGGTCGGGGAAAGCATCAACCTTTTTTAGGGGTAAGAAGTTACCCCCTCAGAAATCGCAATTTCCCCCAGGACCAATAATGTGTCAACACAACTTCCCTCCTCACCCCTCCCCAGTCACTGAAGGAACCAAAAAACAGGACATCACGAACAAAAGTAATCAAGTTATCAACCTGTCACATAGGAATCTGAGCGACGGTGAGATTGAGATACTAGCAAAGGGTCTTTCATTTGTACCCACTGCAAAATTTAACCTATTTCAGTGGGTGAAAGATTTGAATCTGTATGCGAGGAAACTCCACTGGTACAAATTCTTCTGTATACAGGATAATAAAAGCTGCTGGGAACTTGGGATTCCGGTAGAGATGCTCCAGGAGGTACGCCTCCTTGAGAGCTTATTAGTAGTTCCACCAAACCAACAAGGGAAGGGCCCATTTACTGACTTAAAAAATAAAAATACCCGTATACCACCCCAGGGGGAACTATCACGTATAGATATATTCGTTGAACTCTGTACTAGGGAATTGGAGAAGCTAGAGGGACTGAAAGTAAAATGGAATTGTAGTAAGGCTGAATATCTCAGTATCAAATCACTAGCAGAGGATGAAACTATAACAATCAAGCCCTCCGATAAGTGGGTTAATGTAGTAGTCATGAATACAGAGGAATATGTCAGAATGTGCCAAAATATCCTTGAAGACAGGGAGGGATATGAGGTTTTGGGAAAAAACCCTACCCCGATATATTTGGAGGAATTAAGGGAGATACTCCTAGAAGCTAAGGGAAAGGAACTCATTAGTCAGGACGAACTGGAGTATTTATTGCCCAAACACCCAGTACTAGCAACGTTCTACTGTGTACCTAAAGTTCACAAAATAAATGGCCCATTACGTGGAGGACCAATAGTATCAGGCATAGGGAGTTTAGGACAGAATGCAAGTAAATACATTGAGAAAATACTTTCCCCCTTCGTAACCGCGTTACCATCATATACTAGAGACTCTATGGACCTCCTACGCAAATTGGAGGGAATTAATGTCCCAGAGTCCTGCCTACTTGCAAGTATTGACGTGGAAGCCCTGTATTCATCCATCCCACACAGCTGTGGTTTGGAGGCAGTGAGGAGATACCTCAGTGGCAGAGGCTGCCAATATGAAGCCCACAATTCGTTTGTCTTGCAACTCCTCAAATTTGTTCGGACTAGGAACTTTATCTGCTTTAACAAAAAGATCTACCACCAGCTCAGGGGCACGGCCATGGGAAGCACCTGTGCACCGGCCTATGCCAACTTGCTCCTGGGCTGGTGGGAGGATCAATGTGTATTTGGGGAGGACAATATCTTTGGTACCGAGGAGATAATACTCTGGACCAGATATATTGATGATGTGCTGGTCCTGTGGAATGGCACCAAGGAGCGGTTTGAACAATTTGTCAACTATTTGAACCAGAATAATGATCTAAACTTGCGCTTTACCTTCGATATTAATCCCAATGTATTACCATTCTTAGATATATTGATAAGAAAAACCAGGGAAGGCCTACTAGAAATGACCATATATCGGAAACCTACATCTACAAATTCCCTACTTAGATGGAAAAGCAGCCATCCGACATCGCTCAAGCGTGGCATACCCAAGGGACAGTACCTTAGGTTAAAGCGCAATTGTTCAGACCCTAATGAGTTTAAGTTGCAAGCACAGGAGTTGAGACAAAGGTTCCAAGAGAGGGGATACCCGGATAGAATTCTAAGACAGGCTTACCAACATGCTTTGAAAAGCAACCGGGAAAGTCTTCTCATTACCAAAAAACCCAAGGAGACAGACAAAATATTCAGACTAGTAGGAAACTTTGATGGGGCAGCAGGAGCAGTAAGACAAATAATTTCCCAGAATTGGTCGATCCTACAAATAGACAAGGATCTTAAACAAGTGGTTGAGGACTACCCCCATATTACATACAGGAGAGGCAAGAACCTACAAGATCATTTGGTACACAGCCACTTCACAAAAAAAAAATTGCCAGGACGTGGTTAAATCAACACGTGGTGGGGATTTACAGATGCAGTGGCTGTGTGGCATGCCAATACATTGAAGTTGGAAAAAGTTTCCACAGTAACATTCTTAATAGGGACTTTAAAATCACAAAATTCTTCAATTGTAAAAGTAAAGGGGTCATCTACAAAGCCACTTGTCAATGTAGCCTAGAGTACGTTGGCAAAACAATTAGGGAGTTCCGGAGACGAATTGGGGAACACCTGAATGACAACAGGAATCACCGCGAAACATCTTTGGCCAGACATGTCTGTGGTTCTCATGCTGGAGACCCTAAATGTCTAAAATTTACTATCTTGGACGACATAACCCCCGCCACCTAGGGGAGGTAATTGGGATAGGTCCCTCTTACAGAGAGAGACCGAATGGATCTTCTGGTTAAAGACCACGGTACCGGATGGTCTGAATGAAAGACTGGATTTCTGCTGTTTCCTCTAAACAACTAGGAAAAGGGACTGCCCAAATCAAACACTTTGGCTTCTAGTCTCTATCTAGTCTCTATCTGTCTCACAATCTGAGTTCAATAAGGGAAAAACCTTTCCTCCCTACATATATGTGTCACCATCTTCATACGTCTACTTTTTGCATACCGGGGTATCCCCCTGTCATCCACCTCTATGGGTATGCCTCACTATACCTTTACTCTGAGAACACAAGGGCTTGCGTTACCTATGGCCCATCTAGCTAAAGAAAAAATACACTTTGAATTATGAAAGCAATTTTCACTGTAGCCTTGGTGACTGATTTTACCTACGTTGTTTCTCTGCCATTAAACTTTTTATTGTTTTCTTCTGCGCTGTTTACAAACAGTTAACAGCAGGTCTCCTGTATTATGAGACCGAGTGTCCGTCGCGTCACTTCCGGTGACGTCACGGGATACCGGAAGCTATGGCGGCCGTTATAGAGCGCGGCCGGCAAACACAAGCCGGTACACACGCGCTACGGAACGGCACATCAGCTAGGATAGCGCCTATCTGGACCTCGCCCTCTGCGACAGGGGACCTTTGACCACAGATGAGTACTTAATAGAACGGGCTTTGGGGCTCTATCTTTGGGGGTGATACCTGCTTTTGATATTGCTGACCTCCTAAACCCAGCTGAGCGGCGTCAGTGGGGATTATGGTTATGGGTAACTGTGTGGACTCTATTTACTCATTTAAACCTTATATATGCCCATGACTACGGATGGGCGAGTATACAGGCTATGTGACAACTTGGGTATTTGAGCGTTACTATTGAGGTGCTGTCTAGAAATTGGGGCAGGAACAATATGTGAGGGGTGGGCACAGATGTGACCATTGATATATGTTCCATAAGCACGTATCCCCACTAGGATGTATAAGTATATGGGAGTGACCATACCCCATAATACAACCTCATGGAGATAACTCTGTACCCTGGCAAAGGTCAACAACTGCTGTGAAGTGTTGAAAATATTTTTGTTTGTCACTTTGATCCCATAATATAGCCTCAGGAATATTATATTCCGTGTAAACTCCCCCCCTTATAGGTCACTGTCGGACGTCCAGATTTAAAGGCTAAAAACTTACATCACTAAGCTAGACCTGGGCTATACAGATGTATGTGACACCTACTGTTGACACTAAATATATGTTATTTTCTCCCTTTGTTTTTTTCCGTGAGATTTCCCCTTACCGTCCCCTGAAGCGATGTAATTAAGGGACATCGAAACATGTTGGAACTTTATCATTATATTGAGTAAGGGTCAACAGTTTTCTAGGGCTAGGATCCGGACGGGACCGCCCTTTATTGGGGCGACAATCCTGACATAGGCTAGGGAATAGGATAGGATTCATAGGGATACTATAGGGTCCATCCTCCATCCTAATGAGTCCCCCATATATGTTTTGTATGTATTAATGTGTTGTATTGTTTTGGTTTATTCCTAGCCATTTTTTAATGGTATATATTAAAAGTTAGGTTTTAACACAGATTTTTCTATTTGGGCTTTACTCCTTTGGATAATATATTTCTGTGTATTTCTAAGTACTCCTTTCAAGTACTTTGGCATTGTTGTTTTTTGTACTATATCAACCACTCCAAGCAGTTCATTTACTAATGCAGTCAGTGACAGGAATACCTGGGATGACTACACAAAACCCAACCTCTATTTTAGGCATGAGATGTACTAACTGACAGTGACTAGTACAGCAGAGGCTTGACAGGATGACTCTCTAACCAGTAGATAATCATCTTTGTCAGTCTAAATTGCATAGGAAAAAAAATAATAATTGTGGACTTTGATTGTTGCCCATGAGCATCAAAATCACCTTATTAAAGGGCAGGTGTCATCAGAAAATTACCTATTGTTTAACCAGTGTTTTTATGTTACACATTTTTTAAGAATTTTTGGTTGTGTTTTTTTTATTTCCATATCACTATCAAATATTTAAAAAAAATCCTTCAACTTTGACCCATAGGCTTTATTATACCTTTTTAGCTGTCTCTTCATTAAAGTTTATAAGCGCCACCACAGTACAGTGGGGGGAAATAAAGTATTTAGTCAGCCACCAATTGTGCAAGTTCAACCACTTAAAAAGATGAGAGAGGCCGGTAATTGACATCAGAGGTCGACCTCAACTATGAGAGACAAAATGAGAAAACAAATCCAGAAAATCACATTGTCTGATTTGGAAAGAATTTATTTGCAAATTATGGTGGAAAATAAGTATTTGGTCAATAACAAAAGTTCACCTCAACACTTTGCAAACAAAGGATATATAACAATGACAGAGGTCAAATGTTTTCAAGCAGTGTGCTTGGGATCATTGTCCTGCTGAAAGACCCAGCCACGTTCCATCTTCATTGCTCTTGCTGATGGAAGGAGGTTTGCACTCAAAATCTCCCCACGATACATGTGCCCATTCATTCTTTCATGTACACGGATCAGTCGTACTGGTCCCTTTGCAAAGAAACAGCCCCAAAGCTTGATGTTGCCAAGCCCATGCTTCACAGTAGGTATGGTGTTCTTTGGGTGCATCTCAGCATTCTCTCTCCTCCAAACACAACGAGTTGTGTTTCTACCAAACATTTCTACTTTAGTTTCATCTGACCATATGACATTCTCCCAATACTCTTCTGGATCATCCAAATGCTCTCTAGCAAACTTCAGATGGGCCTGGACATATACTGGCTTAAGCAGGGGCACACGTCTGGCACTGCAGGATCTGAGTCCCTGGTGGCGTAGTGCGTTACTGATGGTAGCTTTTGTTACATTGGTCCCAGATGGAGGATGATTATCAGTGGTCTTGTATGTCTTCCATTTTCTAATTATTGCTCCCCCAGTTGATTTCTTCACACCAATCTGCTTGCCTATTGCAGATTCAGTCTTCCCAGTCTGGTGCAGGGCTAAAATTTTGTTTCTGATGTCCTTCGACAGCTCTTTGGTCTTCACCATAGTGGAGTTGGAGTGTGACTGTTTGAGGTTGTGGACAGGTGTCTTTTATACTGATAACAAGTTCAAACAGATGCCATTATTACAGGTAATGAGTGGAGGACAGAGGAGCCTCTTAAATTAGAAGTTACAGCTCTGTGAGAGCCAGAAATCTTGCTTGTTTGTAGATGACCAAATACTTATTTTCCAGCATAATTTGCAAATAAATTCTTTCCAAATCAGACAATGTGATTTTCGGGATTTGTTTTCTCATTTTGTCTCTCATAGTTGAGGTTTATCTATGATGACAATTACAGGCCTCTCTCATCTTTTTAAGTGGGAGAACTTGCACAATTGATGGCTGACTAAATACTTTTCCCCCACTGTATAGAAAAAAACCAGAGGATCCACCATCACAATAGGAAATGGTCACATCGATCCTTCTCCCCCTTACTGTACATCAATTACTTCCCAGGTCACAGAGCATGCCTAGAAAACTCTCCAATAGAAGTCAATGGGTCTTTGCCTGTTCACAGTCTCCTATGTCCATGACACTGCTGTAAAGCATCTCTCTAAATGCTGTTAAAAGCTGCGCAGACATGATGGCTGCCTCCATATTCATATAAAGACAACAGAATTAAAAAATGTAATGTCAGAAAATAAAAATGGCTAAAAAGAAAAGAATATGTATCAGTATCTTGTTTTATTCAGCAAAAAAATAATTGCTGACAGATTCCCTAGGAGATAAAAAGACTAATGATTATAGAATCATTACAGTTTGGTTTCTTTTTTGGGGGGGTTTTTTTTTCCCCCCCCCCCCCCCCCCCCCCCAGAATAATGTTAACCTCCCCACAGGTGTATGTATGTCAGTCACTTTATTTAGAGAGAATCATACCTCTTAAACCGTATTGAAAACGGGAGCCCGGCAACTCCCCCCCTTTTCCCTTGTATCTTATCCTGCTTTCCACGGTTTCTTCTATGGGGGGGAAAGGGAAACCTTCCAACCTAAAGTTTCCTGTTCATCAGTTTTTCTTTTTGTGTTCCTGTCATCTAAGCCACAGCTTACTTAAGCTAAAGCGAGCCATACACACTAGGGGATCACCACGTGAACTTGAGGATTTGGGTAGCACTGGCTAATCAACTAATGTGTATGACGGCCTACCGACATCATCTGTCCGGGGGAATACGGAACTTAATTCGGATTTCAACTGCTTGATCCTTTTGTTCTTGGGGAAGGAATTAGGCCCCCGCTGGAGGGCATGAGGGGGGCCCCCTTGCCTCCCCCCCTCCCTAAGCGAAAAAATGAGGGGTTTTTTGCGGGTGGACGTGTTAAAGGGGGGGCGGGGGAGCTTTTCCCAACCCGCCCAAAAAGGTTTTTCTGCCAATTTGTATTTTAACATGTACGAAGATTTTTAAGGGATAAAATATACTAGGAAGATGCCTTTACTTTTTATTTTTGCAGTGACGGGTTTATTTTTAAAAGGGGGTTTTGCCAAACCCCAAAAAATTGGGTGGTTTCATCCAAAAAGGGTTCGGATTGGTGGGGTTTTCCCACCTGTGTGATCCACTCCAATCTGAAGAAATGGTCACACGTGCACGGTTCATTTCAACGGGAGTTTAGAATACAGTCCAATGCACCTGCTCAGCTGTATTCGGAACTTCCATTGAAATGGATGGAGAGTTCCCCATTGAGAACAGGGAGTACCTGAAGAAAGACATCTGACATATGCCCAATCCAATAAATACTGTGTTCACGAGAAGCGATATCCAGCACAGTATAATATAATATGTGGAATACACAGTAGAATATCGATCTTTGCAGACGATACTAAGCTCTGTAAAGTAATCAACACAATAGAGGATAATGTGTTATTACAAAGGGATCTGGATAAGTTGGAGGCCTGGGCAGGGAAATGGCAGATGAGGTTTATCACTGATAAATGCAAGGTTATGCACATGTGGAAGAGAAATCCATTACATGATTACATGTTAAATGGAAAAACACTGGGTAAAAGTGACATGGAGAAGGGACTTGGGAATCCTGGTGGACAGTAAACTTAATTGTAGCAGCCAGTGTCAGGCAGCAGCAGCCAAAGCAAATAGGATCATGGGGTGCATTAAAAGGGGCATAGAGGCACATGATGAGAACATTATTCTCCCATTTTACAAGTCATGGTTAGACCACACATGGAATATTGTGTACAGTTTGGGGCACCAGTTCACAGAAAAGACATTGTAGAGCTTGAACAGGTACAAAGGCGGGCAACAAAAATAATAAAGGCCTGGGTGGACTACAGTACACAGAAAGATTGGCAAGATTAGGGTTATTTAGTTTAGAGAAAAGAAGGCTTCGGGGGGACATAATAAATATGTTTAAATACATCAAAGGTCAATATAGAGATCTCTCCCAAGATTTATTTATACCCAGGACTGTATCTAGAACAATGGGCATCTTCTACGTCTTGAGGAACGAAAGTTTCTACATAAACATAGAAGGGATTCTTTACTGTAAGAGCAGTGAGACTATGGAATTCTCTGCCAGAGGGACTTGTCATGGTGAATTCAATAACCGAGTTCAAAAAGGGTTTGGATGCATTTCTGGAGCGTAATAATATAACAAGTTACAGTGACTAGGATTCAGGAGAGGGGTCATTGATCCAGGGATTTTTCTGATTGCCAGATTGGAGTCAGGAAGGAATTTTTCCCTAAAATGAGGACAATTGGCTTCTACCTCATTGGGGGTTTTTGCCTTCCTCTGGATCAACACCTTAGCACAACAGGCTGAACTAGATGGACGACTTGTCTTTTTTTAGCCTTACAAACTATGAAACTATGAAACTAAGAGTGCACAGCAATAGTAAATACTAAAAGAAGGAGCAAAAAGTTAAAGGGGTTGTCTCACTACAAGGATTGCTTTTTATGTTAAAAAGCTTTAAAAAACAAGTCACTTTGCAATATGTGTCCATTAAAAGTGTCCTACCTATTCTGAGATATCCCCTCTTGTTTGGGCCGCATCAGCTCCTCAGGTTGCTATAGTTACAGACCTGTTTGATCTGTGCCTGTGGAAGCAGGGTAGAGTCCCTGCGAAACACGTAGCTTCCCTGTTTTATATTTATTTAATAAACCAGCTTGATGCTTAAGTTGGCTTTTCTTTGAATTGTTTTTGCCCCTGAAAGCGCCACGGGAACTCCAAATTTCACTTGTGTTACTACTGCTGACGGAGTCTGCTGGGCTGAGAGATCGGAGGTCTCCTGAGCTGCTCGGAGAGGGCGAGGTGCAGCGGATCAGCTGTGGGCTTTTAAATTTCAGCTTTAATGTGAGCTGTACCATACGTGTACAGCTCTAAAAGGTGAGCGTTATTCTAATTAGTTAAAAGTCGCACCCTGTGTTGTAAAGCTGTAACGCACATCGCGCTGTGTGTCTGCTCTTCTGTCCCTGAGGAACATCGTTGGTGGAGCCCGGGATATCTGAAAACGTCATAATAGGCTGTCAGCACTGGTTGCTATAGCAACAGACCTGGCTTCTACTGCAGCCTAGTAAACACGCCCCTGAATTCAAAGTGAAACCAAGAAAACAGGACTGAGGTAAGATGAATCAGTGTAGTGAGACAACCCCTTTAAAGGAAGTTCAGTATCGTTGGGTATGTTCACACGGCGTATTGGGGCGCCTAGTGTATGCGCTGCAATACACCAGGTGTTTTGGAAGCAAGCGGGTTTTTTGGAAGCACTGCAGGCCCCATTCACATGCATTGCAAGCGGGGCTAAGTGCCACGAACAATTGACATTTCTCTCCTATTCATCCTGTGAATAGGAGAGGGCTCAGTGATTTCTATGGGAGAGTTTCCTGGGCATGCTCTGTGACCTGGGTAAAAATCATTGTGTATTGAGGGGAAGGGTTTAAGCTGTGATCATCACCTATTGTGAATGGTGGCTCTTGTGTTATCTATACATTGGTGTCACCCTGTAACAGCATTGGTGTCAGCCTGTCTGTGATGATTATGTTATCCCCGTCTTTGTGTGGGTATCCTCTGGGTACTCCGGTTTCACCCAAGATCCAACACAAGGAATTTAGACTATGAGCCCCAATGCTGACAGACACCAATGTGAATGTTGACAATCTCTGTATAGCGCTGTGGAATATAATGGGGCTATACAGAGAAATAAAATGACTAGAAAAATGCTGAGAACTCTTTCTACAAAAAGGATGTGTCACAAAAAAATCTTTAATAAATGTTTAACATGAAAACATTATTTAAACAATTGATCATTTTCTGATGCAATTTTTATGTCGATTCTGATGTGAAATCTGCATGAAAAATCTATATGTAAATTTACTGTAGTAGACATGACATTGGACAAAGCATTTCAGGATACATTCAGTGTTACTAGACTCCTCTGGTCTTTTCTGCCTGATATGGGTTCTAGCTGGAGCACACCATCCAACAAACTAATGGCCCTGAACTAAAAGCAGAGTGCTTTCTGCTTCACCTAAGCTGCTTAACAAGGAGTGTTGCGGGTGCTGCTGGATTAAAGGGTTATAAGATAAGTGGTTTTAGCGAGTATTCTGAGCGGGCGAGTGTGTCTGTTTTGTTTTAAGTGTCTTTTTGCTTAAGTGTGAGACTTAATATTGGGGGACTTTAGATTTGGGGCTTTTAGAAAGGGCAGTATTATACAGATTTTTCATATTTGTATCTGTATTCTTCTTCTTTTTTTTTTTTCTTTTTTATTTGGTAACATCCCATAGTCCATGTTTTACAAAGCTGTCCAGTGCACAAACCCTTAAAGAAGCCATCCTTTAGCAAAAAGTTCGAGGGGCATACCC
>JAODAL010058632.1:0-21975 GCA_025379985.1 Phyllomedusa bahiana | reverse complement strand
AAAACAAGTGTGGGGCTGCTTTTTAGGAGGAAATGCAAAGAAATAAAGGCAGAAACAAAATGCATGTGAAGTATCTGCAGTCATGTATAGCGGCTGTAGAATGGTCCCCAAGAATTAGCTCCACTGGTGGGCTCCAAGAATCCACTCCACTGGTGGACCCCAAGAATCATCTCCATTGGTGGGCTCCAAGAATCAGCTTGACTGGTGGGCCCCAGAAATCAACCTCACTGGTGAACCCCAAACACCCCAGTCTGACACTGATCTACTGTCATGACTATTTACAAACTACAACTCCCAAGTTGAGACGCTCTGAAAAATGTAAAGAAAACAAAAATGCAATGATTCAGAAATCTCTCACAGTCATATTATATTCACAACAGAAAATAGAGCACAAATCAGAAGTTGAAAGACATTTTCTATTTCATTTGAAAAACATGAACTCATGTAGAAATTGATGGCAGCAACACAAATCAAATGTCTAGCATCTGTAAATGTCTGAAAATTGCTGGACTTTTGGTAGAAGAATGTTGTTCCATTCTTGTCAAATGTAGGATTCTCACTGCTCAACAGTCCTGGCTCTTGTTCGGTGAATTCCCTATTTCATAATGCGCCAAATGTTTTCTGTTGGTGAAAGGTCTGGATGGCAGGCAGCCAGTTTAGCACCCGGACTCTGGTTCTGCGAAACCATGCAGTTGTGATGCAGTATATAGTTTAGCACTGACTTGCTGAAATAGGCAAGGCTTTTTCTGAAAGACACTTTGGGGGACATGTATAAAGATCGGCGCGTCGAAGCGCCTGTTTTCACTTTTTTTTCCATGAAAACTGCGCCTGATGTATGTTGGCGCCAAAGTGCGCTCATACATGCGGGGCAAACTTCGACGCCTCCGACAGACAGACCACATTGAATTTGGTCTGCCTGTCGGAGCTTTAATTCGCCTCACTTTGCCGAACTGCATTCATACATGCGTCGGTGTTTTTGAATGTGTTGTGCGTCCCGCCCCAGAATGCCCTCAGCACGCCCCTTTATGTTAGGCGCATTAGAAATTGGCGAAGCTTTCGCCTAATGTGCCTAACACATAAGGGAGGTGCGTCCGACAGCGGAAAAATACCAGAAAAATGGCGAAAACACCAATCATTCATGTCCCCCTTTGTCTGAATGGAAACGTGATGGATGGAAATATGTTGTTTTGAAAACTCTAAATACTGCTTAGCATTGATAATACCTTTCAGGATTTATAAGCTGCCAATGCCATAGGCATTAAGCCCTGTATCAAAGATGCAGGCTTTTGAACTGTAAGCTGATAACAAGCTTGATGTTCCCTCTCCTCTCCACGTTCAGGGTTTTTGTAAATGTTAAATTATAAAATGTTTCAAATGCATCTGACCACAGAAATATTTTACATTTTGCCTCAGTCCATACGGTGACTAAAGCAGTGCCAGCGAGGATGCCGGTAGCTAAAATGCTGCTTTTTTTAGTCAGTGATTCCTGTTTTATTTGTTTAACTAAACAAACTAAAATTAACTAAAAAGTAACTAAAAGTGTTTGCAGGCATTTATGTATTTTGAAGAACTGTGGTAAATGGTTATGTAAATTTGCATGACCGAATCATACCTGTTTGTAATATACTGCTGTCCGAAGGCCCATAGATCACAAGCATTCACTATTGACCATCGGCCTTATCTGTTGTGTGCATAGACTTCTCCATATTCTCTGAATCTTTTGATGATATTATATACTGTAGATGGTGGGATATTCAAAGTCATGGTAATTGAGGAACTTTTTTCTGAAATTATTCAACAATCTTTAGACAAAGTTTTTCACAGATCCATAAACCTCTGAACATCTTTGCTCCATAGAGACTCTGCTTTTCTAACATGCCCAGTGCAGACTTTCGACCAATAAAATTTTTTTGGGGCAATATGAAAAATCTGGTACACAAAAATAAAGACTGTTGTGGAGCTCGATCAGACAAACATTTGACAGCACTCTTCACCTAAAACTTCACCAATTGGTCTCATCACTTCCAAGACATTTACAGACCATTGTAAAAAGAAGAGGGGACACTCTACTCTTAACTGATTTTGAGATATGTTGCTGCCATCAACTTCTATATGAGTTTTTTTTTTTAATGAAATGGAAAAGTATCTAAGTTTCAGCTTCTGATATGTGCTCCATGTTCTGTTGTGACTAAATAGAATTGGTGTTGTATGTAACATGACATCCATAAAAAATATATACATATATCTTCTTTAATAGCTTGCTTGAGTCTTTAGTCACGTAGCTAATACAGATGAAAAAAGACAAATGCCTATACACAGTAGTTCAACCAAGGGTGGGGAAGATGTGGACAAAGGGAGGGGTAGAGAAAATTTTTCAGCTTTGTTTCCTCCTATTGATGCCAAACTTGGAACCAGGGTAAGAACCAATCTGCCCTAAAGGAATATTTCAATCTTGATCCCACATTTGCCATCAGACAGGATATATATGTTTTATATGTCTACATAAGCATTAATATTATTTAGTATTAAGTGGTCATCTAAGCATTTCTAGAAGCCCCCACCTGCTCCTGCTGTGACCAGCTCCTATGGCTAATATTCTACAGTCATAGTTTTCCTGTGGAGATTGAATCTCTTTTTTCTCTAGATGGAGGGAAAGTCCTCCTGTCTTTTGAGTGGGTATTACATGAAGAAGCTTTTCCCCATACTTTTTCTAGGGACCATTTATATACTAATATAAATGAATCATGTCTCCCTGGAGCCGTCTTTTCGCAAGACTAAATAAGTTTAATTCTTTTTACCTCTCCTCATAACTAAGATGCTCCATTCCCCTTATAAGTTTGGTTGCTCGTCTTTGCACTTTCTCCAGCTCCACTACATTCTTTCTATAAAATGGAGTCCAGAGCTGAACTGCATAATTCAGATGTGGCCGCAACAATGCTTTGTATAGCTGTAATATTACATCCCTGCCCCGTGAGTCCATGCCTCTTTTAATACACGCCAATATATGGCTGGCTTTAGAGGCAGCTGATTGACATTGCATTCTGTTCTGCAGTCTGTGATCTACAAGTACACCCAGATCCTTCTCAACAAGCAATTCTCTCAGTTTTTGACCCTCTAGGATGTATGATGCATACAGTTTACTAATACCCAGATGCAGAACTTTACATTTATCCACAATGAACCTCATTTGCCAAGTGGATGCCCCAAACACTCAGTGTGTCTGGGTCTGAAGCTGGCTGTAGCTCTGTGAAACAGCATGGTAAGAAAACCCCTTTAAGTGTCTAACTGTGGGAGAGGTATCATTGAAATATTTGTTTCCACTGGACAACCCCTGTAACTCCTGTCTGTGATCTACTACTCTAAGCAGGGCTAGTTTCATAGGAACCCTCTGCTGTGAGACATCATGTTTCATACGATTAAAAGGAAAACACTTTTATTATCTAGTGACTTGGATAAAAAGGTTATGTACAGAGACATATGGAACTTAATTTATTAGTTGCTTCCCTTGTACATGATAAGATTCAATAAAACAAGGGATGAAAAGATACAGATAGCTTCCTTGTCCCAATATAATTATCAATCAAAGGTCACTTTGCATCATAAAAATACCAATTGTAGTATCCCGGTGAATAATGCCAAGACATTCTATGTATCTAAAAGGAGTGGAGAGTTCTGACCTGTGACCTTTGTGAATTCTGCAAGGGATTTATTGAACATATTTGCATTTAAATGAGATGACTTTGACTTTGTTAATTAAAACTGCTACAGCTGTTCCTGCAGAGTTAACCCCTTAGGTTCCCCCTTTACTTTGATGGAGCTAAGCCAAGAAAGGTTTTGTATGTAGGGTGTTGTGAGGTGAAATAAGAGAAACTCACGATTAAGATGGAATTAACTTGACATAAATCTCTTTATAAGTTCATAGTAACTAAGATATGGAGTCCCAACATCATTGGCCAATACCTTAAATACATTATTTTCTTAAGGGATATAGAATACATGGAATGCAGACTAAGGTTCTCTTTCTTTTTTTTCAGGTCTGCTCCGTTGAAGATGGGCACCACAGAATCTGCCCAACAAGAATTGGAAGTGCCCCCCATTAACCAAAGCCAAGAAGTAAATGTCCCCAATACAATTCATGAAGATACAGTGTTTTCTCCTTCAGCAGATGCCACAGCTTTTACCAATTCAGTTGTCCAGGTTGATTTGCCTGCCCAAAATCAAACCCAAGACAATCATCAAGGTAATCATCAAGTTGCCTCTGATATCTGGAAGAAAGGAGGTCGCTTGCTGTCTGCACTGCTGGCTATTAATGTTGGTTTGATTGCCTGTGTTCTTGTGAGCAGTGGCACCTTAGAAGAAGTCTCTGTTAAGGACACTGAAGTTCTCGCTTTCTTGGTTATTCTGATGCTGCTCTCCACTATCTGGATGATATTCCAATTTTATTTCTCTTGCCGGAAAAATGCAGTTCTCTACAAAGACTCCCATGCAGGACCTGTGTGGCTGAGAGGTAATACAGTAGCAAAATGCAAAAAATATTTCTAGTACATCCAAAGTTTGGTGAAATGAGTTTCCTTTCGAGTTTCTTGCCATAGGTTATACAAACATGGCCTCAAGGCTCATACATGATTTTCTATATCCCAATTATTTCTGTGCAGAAATTACAGGTTATTTATCAGAAGTGTTTTCTTTAAGTGCTAGATGGAAGATAATACCAGGAACCTGATGAAGCATATCTATTAATAATAATGATTGACTGCGGTTCTATGTGATGACTTTGTCATGGGTTTGCATAGCTCATCATTGCAGCATGGCATTGCATTTAAGTACACCCACTGCAAAACTGATGCCCTAGGTTGATAACCTAAAGCATACTCCTCAGTGATGCTTCTTCTGTATCATGTGTCATCATGAAGCTCCAGTGATTTATTTGTAGAATCATATATTAATGCATTGATGATAAAATATTTATGCAGTTTACACTGTAAATCACCCATTGGATTCACTATAGGTTAGTAGTGGTCACCCAATACTACAGTGAAAAATATTCATCTAGGGATGAGGGGTAGACTTGTTAAAGAAGAGGGTTGATGTACATAGAATACATTGGAATTAAAAATCTGGTCTGGATAAGGTATGGTCTTTTTAAAGAAGTCCTTTCCATAGTTTAACTGTTCATAAATTAATTACTACAAACTGGCATCTAGTGTTTGTACATAATCCGAAAATGAGATAGAAATCTCTGGCTAATGTACGTCCCTACCATAAGCAATTACTTGAGATAAAGTGTTTTTTAACTGTCTCCATCATTATTCATTTTTGAATTAAAAATTATAATCCTTATAAATTTCCCCACATGTGACTATATGGTAGAACCACTTTATTATACTGTATGTGTTTTGTTATATTCTATACATTGCAAAATGTTTTGTAAAGGATACTGAAGAAAAAAATTAATTTTAAAGTGGTTACCTGATTTGGTTAGTAAAGTCCCCGAACAATAAGCTAATTGTTGGGTGATCCGGGTAATCTACAATGAAACCCCATAGCAAGTAATCACATCCTTCTATCTAGACTGCAAGGAAATGAGGCATTACATAGTCCCCATTAAATCAGTGGGCTGTCCATGGAATACTTTGGCATACTGGATCATCCAAGGAAGAAATTCTTTGTAGGTGTTTTCCTTTTTGATCATTTGATCAACTTCCTGAATGGGGGATTTCCAATCTTTCAACTAATTAAATATTTCCAAATTACTATTTTAGAACAGGATAGTTTGCAAATATTTCTCTACACTTGGCATATCTCTATCATATCACCATCACTGACTGGAAAACCCCTTTAAAGGAGTTACTAATACTTTTAGATAGTGGGGTCCCAACTACCTAAACCCTCTGTTATCATTAAAATAAACAGGCCATAGCATTTGTTTGACATTACTACCCCTTGAATATTTTCCTGCCACAGAACCCTACTCACTTGAATTATCTGTTTTTAGGTTAGGTACTTACGGTATATAATGACTGATATACTATGGTTAGCCATAAATATACTTATTACAATTTGATAATATTTCTATGGCTATGTAGTATATTTCTAAATACTTGATTCATGCAGACAGAATGTTAAGTGATTTACATGCTATTCAACAAAGGTCATTCAGGTCACTGTGTTCCTCCTTCGGCAGGTGGCCTGGTGTTCTTTGGGATCTGCAGTCTGGTTCTTGATGTATTTAAGATTGGATATTACATTAGTTATATTGATTGTGAGTCTCCAATCAAGCTCATTCACCCCATGGTGCAAAGCGCATTCATTATTCTTCAGGTAAAAGTCCCATCTAGATGCAGATGGTATAATTTCTCGTTTATTTGTAACAATTCCGTCCAGGCTCTAGTTCTGCTAATTATTTTTAACTAATAGTGCTTCCTTCTGCATTCCAGACTTATTTTCTCTGGGTCTCCAGCAAACACTGTGTTCAGATTCATACCAACGTTTCCAGGTGAGAAGATTTACAGATTTTATTTTTATGGTGTTTTTTGGATGTGATATTACTCTGTGCTACAATAGCTCATTCTCTTTCCCAAGCTGTCCTGAACAGCAGTGTGTCTTTTTAGGATCTTAATAAGTAGCATTATATCTATACATTTATACTAATATCATATGTTATGCTTAAAATAATACAAAAAATTATTTGAAATAACCTGAATTTCTGCATTAATTTATAACAGAATGTGTCCTGATTGTTAATAAAGTCAATTATAGATGAGCACGATCTAAGTTAACCGGTGTGACACAGACAGTTGTATTGTTTATACCTTTTATGGAAAATATTGTGTGCACATCCACAGTGCAGAAGTTAGATTGTTAAAGTGGATTTCACAGGTCCTTTACACATTAAAGGGGTTGTCCACCTCCTTTAAAAATGATTCTCGCAGCTCCTGGGGCACCAGTAAAATAAAAAAACCTCACCTTCCTCTGGTCTCCAGTTCCAACGCCACATCTCCGGTCTTCTGTTGACATGCTGTCACCGCTATGGTACTGCTTCAGGCAGGAAGTAATAGAAGTGGCATTTTGGTATACCCTTCTGTATTATTAATGTAATGCAGAAATGTTTACAAGCAATCAAGCCCCCCAATGGTTGAGTATCCTAGTGAGACAAGTAATGTAAAAATAAAAAGTTTTAAGAATAAAAAAATATTAAAAGTTGAAAACACCCCCCTTTTGCCAATATACAAATCAAAAACATCTACTAAAATATAAAATCATATATTCTGTAGAAGAACACCGTAGAAGAAAAAAAAATCCAAATGCCAAAATTGTGGGGGTTTTTTTTGGTAATTTCACGTCCCCAAAACAATAAATGGAATAAAAAGTGATTAAAAAGTAGCATGTATCCCAAAGTGGTACCAATAAAAACTACACTTCACCCCACAAAAAATGAGCCCTTTCTACTTAAGTAGAAAAACAAATAAGTTATTGAACACAGAAAATGGTGCTGCAGCACAACATTATAAAATATAGAATATTTTCATTTTTTTAAAAACTACTAAAATGTAATAAATACCCTGCATATTTGGTTTCACCTGATTCGTACCAACCTGCAGAATACAGATAACGTTTATACCAAAGAGTTAACGCCATAAAAACAAAACCCCCACAAAAATGGCGCAAATACGTTTCACATTTTACTTCGCTTAGAATTTATTTTGGTTACCTAGTACATTATATGAGACCATTAAAAATTACATTTTGTCCCACAAAAAACAAGCCCTCATATGTTTATGTAAATATAAAAAATTAAAAAGTTATGGTTGTGGGAAGACGGGGGAGGAACATATGAAGAGCCAAAAAATTATGATCACCCGTCATGTGGATAAAGTGTTTGAGTGACTGGAAATATATAAAGTATAGTGCAGCCATACATACATAAATAAATGTTAAATACAGAGATAGAGGGCTGATAACTGTTGACTGTGCCTCTTCTATAAATGTCCTTCTATATTGTAATATCAGTATATATTATGACCCCACAGGTATGGTCTTATGTTGGTGCTGATAACAAATCTCAGTATATGGATGGCTGCGGTGACTGATGAATCGGTCCATCAGACACGAGACATGGAGGAAGACCTCAAAGTGCTGACCAGCACATCTGGGTACCACGATCACAGAGGTATAAAACATGAGTATGGAGAGTATAAAAAAAAAAAAATCTTAAGCTTCACCTTAACCTGTTCCTCTACTTTTGTTTGTAGATGCGGGTGGAGCACATGGCCACACTTGCCGCTGCAGTAATCACTTGTGCCACATCTTCCAGACCGGATATTATTACCTCTACCCATTTAACATAGAATATAGCCTCTTTGCTTCAGCTATGACATATGTTATGTGGAAAAACGTTGGTCGTAAAATGGATGATAACATGCCATGCCACCCTCGTCTTACCCCTTGTTTCTGCTTTCACAGCATCTTTGTCGGGCTTATATTTGGAGGTATAGTTCTTCTGGGTGGTATTGTGGCTCTTGTTACATACAAAGTACAAGTCAACATACGAGACAAAAGCCACCAGGCCCATGTTATGTTTTATTCATTCAATGTTGTTGTCCTCAGCATTATGTCCATGGGCTCACTCACTGGCTCCATCATTTACCGGTTTGACAAGAGGGACATGGATGGTCACAAGAATCCAACCCGCACTTTAGATGTGACTTTGCTCCTTGGAGCAGCACTTGGTCAATACTGTATTTCATATTACTCCATTGTAGCAATGGTGGCTACAACCCCTGGTGAGCTTCTCAATGCTTTGAATCTAATATACTCATTACTTATGATAGTACAGCTTACATTGCAGAATACCTTTATCATTGAAGGGCTGCATAGAGAACCTTTCAGAGATTCCCCTCTGGATCCACATAAAGAACTTGTTTACACAAATGAATCTGTTGCCCCTACCCTACCGGAGGAAACATTTCAGGAACCCACAGTAGCTACTGGGACAAATACAGGAAACAGTCAAATGCAAATGGATCCTATTCGCCCATGGAACTTAAAAAGAAGACTTGTTCAGGAGATTTCCCTTTTTCTTCTGCTTTGTAACATTATAGTAAGTACTGAGTATGTTACTTGGATAAAATATATTACTGTTCTGTGTATGAGAAAAAAGAATGTACACCCTCTTTGAATGTTATGGTTTTACATATCAGGAAATAATACAAAAGATATTCAGTCTTTAGAAGGTCTTGGGATTAGGTCCATACAACCTCAGATGAACAACAAGACACAACAGATTCCACCGTTATTATTTATTTAACAAAAATAAAGCCAGAAAGTACACCCTATAAATCAATAGATTGTAGGACCACCTTTAGCAGCAATAGCTCAAAGTCCTCATTTTCTGCACTTTCTCGGTGTCTCATATCATTATGGAGGAAATTCATCCCACGTCTTTACAATGTTGCTTGGGTTACAATTGTTGGCTTGGGCTGAATTCTGGACTTTAACTGGACCACTGCAATACTTTGATCCTTTTCTTCCTTAGCCATTCTGTTGTAGATTTGCTGGTGTGCATGAGATCATTGTTGCATATAGTTACATAGTTACATGATTTGTAAGGCTGAAAAAAGACACAACGTCCATCCAGTTCAGCCTGTTGTGCTAAAGTGTTGATCCAGAGGAAGGCAAAAAACCCCAATGAGGTAGAAGCCAATTGTCCTCATTTTAGGGAAAAAATTCCTTCCTGACTCCAATCTGGTAATCAGAAAAATTCCTGGATCAACGACCCTTCTCCAGAATCCTAGACACTATAACTTGTTATATTATTACACTCCAGAAATGCATCCAAACCCTTTTTAAACTCTGTTAGTGAATTAACCATGACAAGTTCCTCTGGCAGAGAGTTCCACAGTCTCACTGCTCTAACGGTAAAGAATCCCTTTCTATGTTTATGTAGAAACTTTCGTTCCTCAAGACGTAGAGAATGCCCCCTTGTTCTAGATACAGTCCTGGGTATAAATAAATCATGAGAGACATCTCTATATTGACCTTTAACATATTTATACATATTATGTCCCCCCCAAAGCCGTCTTTTCTCTAAACTAAATAACCCTAATTTTGCTAATCTTTCTGGGTATTTTAGTCCACCCAGTCCTTTTATTATTTTGTTGCCCGCCTTTGTACCTGTTCAAGCTCTACAATGTCTTTCCTGTGCACTGGTGCCCAAAACTGTACACAATATTACATGTGTGGTCTAACCAGTGACTTGTATAATAGGAGAATAATGTTCTCATCATGTGCATCTATGCCCCTTTTAATACACCCCATGATCCTATTTGCCTTGACAGCTGCTGTGGAGACTGGCTGCTACAATTAAGTTTACTGTCCACCAGGATTCCCAAGTCCTTCTCCAGGTCACTTTTACCCAGCGTTTTTCCATTTAACATGTAGTCATGTAATGGATTTTTCATCCCCATGTGCATAACCTTGCATTTACCTGTGTTAAATCTCATCTGCCATTTCTCTGCCCAGGCCTACAACTTATCCAGATCCCTTTGTAATAACACATTATCCTCGATTGTGTTGATTACTTTACAGAGCTTAGTTTTGTCTGCAAAGATCGATATTCTACTGTGCAATCCATGTGTAAGATCATTAATGAAAATATTAAAGAGGATAGGGCCCAATACTAAGCCCTGTGGTACCCCACTAGTAACAGGGATCCAGTCTGAGTATGCACCGTTAATTACCACCCTTTGTTTTCTATCACTGAGCCAGTTGCTTACCCACTTGCACACATTTTCCCCCAGTCCAAGCATTCTCATTTTACTTACCAACCTTTTATGTGGCACTGTATCAAATGCTTTAGAGAAATCTAGATATATTACATCCAATGCTTCACCCCGATCCAGTCTAGAACTAACCTCCTCATAGAAGCTGATGAGATTAGTCTGACAGGACCGATCCTTCATAAACCCATGCTGGAACGGCGTTATACATTTATTTTCAGTGAGATACTCCAGGATAGCATCTCTGAGAAAACCTTCAAACATTTTACCCACAACAGAGGTTAAGCTTACCGGCCTATAGTTTCCAGGATCACTTTTTGACCCCTTTTTGAATATTGGCACCACATTTGCTATGCGCCAATCCTTTGGGACATACCCCGTTATTAGACAATCCATAAATATTAAGAATAGGGGCCTATCTATGATATCACTTAACTCCCTTAGGACACATGGGTGTTTGCCATCAGGACTTGGGGATTTGTCTATTTTAATCTTCTTAAGACGAAGCTGAACTTCTTCCTGGGTTAGACAAGAAACATTTAAGTTGGAGTTTACCTCATCCCTCTTCTCATCAACAGAAAGTTTATCCTCCTCGGTAAATACGGTGGAGAAAAAAATGTTTAATAGGTTTGCTTTTTTCTCATCACCCTCTACAGTCTCTCCCTCAGTACTTTTCAAAGGGCCAACATTTTCTGTTTTAATCTTTTTACTATTTATATAGTTAAAAAATATTTTGGGGTTAGTTTTACTTTCTATGGCAATATGTCTTTCTGTCTCCAGCTTTGCTGCCTTTATCATTATTTTACACACTTTATTTTTTTCCCTATAGCTTCTTAGTGCCTCTTCCCTACCCTCCTGCTTTAGTAGTTGAAACGCTTTCTTTTTTGTTATTTATTGCCTCTTTTACATCCCTGTTGATCCACATTGGGTTTTTCCTGTTTCTAATTATTTTATTCCCATATGGTATGTACCTCTCACAGTGGGTGCCTAAGATGTTTTTAAAAATATCCCATTTATTATTTGTTATTATTTATACACATTGTCCCAGTCAATACTGTTTAGGGCCTCCCTAAGCAGAATAAAATAAGCCTTCCTAACATTAAGTTTTTGTGGCTCCTTGACCAAAAACTGTATTGAAGGATAAAAGGAAATTTATTACATAGTTTCAGCCAAGCTTTAGCTGTTGAATAGATGGCCTCACATTTGACTCTGGAATACTTTTGTATACAGGGGAGTTAATGGTCGACTCAATGACGGTAAAGTACTCAAGACCTGTGGCTGTTAAACAAGACCAAATCATCACCACTCCAATATGATGCTTGACAGTAGGTATGAGGTGTTTGTGCTTAAATGCTTTATTTGGTTTTAGCCAAATGTGGCATTTTGCATTATGGCCAAACATCCCCACCTTGGACTTGTTTGTCCAAACAACATTTTTCTAGAAGTCTTGTGTTTTGTTCAGGTGTTCTTTTTAGAAAGAATGAGCTTTTTCCTGTCAACACATCCATATAAACCATTATAGGAATCCTCCAGAGTTTGAAAAGCAGCTTTTTCGCAATTCCACTGCATGGACTAACTGTGCAGTGAAGTTGCTGAGATGTCCACGCCTGAGAAGATTCTAAACTGTCTTGAATGTTTTCCATTTGTGACTAATCTTTCTTTCTGTTTAATAATGCACTTTTAATTGTATAGAACTAGCTTTACAACCCCTTTTCATATAAAAAGGCAACAACAATTGCTTTTCTATGATCTTTGCTGATGTCTTTTTTCTGCTTGATATTGTGTTAACACTTGCCACATACCTGAATGAAGCAGACCACCATACTGCCAAAACTTCTGCTTTTAAGGAGATGATTTTCTGATGATCAATTACTCAAGAACATTTTTTAGCAACACTTAGCAGCCACTTAACTTTGTAATTCCAATGGAAGCAGTAAGGGTGTACTTCATTTATCACACACTGCATTTTGGCCTTTTTTTGTTAAATACTAAATGACAAAGGGAATTTTTTTTATGTTTGAGTGTTCAAGTAAGGTTGCATCTACCTAATTTTAAGACGTTCCAAGGACCAGAATTTTTTTTTTTTATTATGTCTTAAATAGATAAAAAATATAATTCCTATAGGATGTTCTTTTTCATGACTGTATATATGCAAGTATACAATATATGTATAGATAGATAGATAGAGAGAGAGAATATACTATTTTAAAAGATACTAATTATCAAAAGAGAGGGGGCCCATGACAACTACACAACGAGGGCTCTTATTATAATTCTGAGTTTTGGACAGAAGGGACGAGTGGGGTTTCTTTTGCCTTTACTATCCATTACGCTTGGGCCAATTTCCTTGTATGTTGATTGTCTGCAGAGAGGAGTTCTGTACAACTTTTTGGCACCCAGTATAAAGTGTACTATAGCAACCAAAGCAGATCCATATTTTTACACACCAACATGATTTGTCTCTGTGGTATGTTCTAGACAGGTTTACATGCTATGAAAAGTTCTCTTTGTACTCCATTGTTGTACTCCATTGTATTCCATAAGACTACATTGTTTTATATCTGCATATTTTCTTTTCACAGCTCTGGTTAATGCCAGCGTTTGGTGCTCGACCACAGTTAAAGAATAATTTAGAGTTGAAGTTCTATGGAGCTACAGTGTGGACTATAATTACCAACATCAGCCTCCCATTTGGCATTTTCTATAGAATGCAAGGAGCTGCCAGCCTACTGGAAGTGTTTCGAATGTCATAGGATGTACTGTATCAGGACCTGAAAACACCCTGGATGGAGAGTTTTCAAAGACAGTACAATGGGAAATATACCATACCAAGGAAAATAGAACAACTTGAGACGGGGAAACACTTATTCCCTGAATCCTCTCATTGTGATCTAGCAACGAACTGAAATTGCAACAAGACTGTTTTATTTTTTTAACTATTTATAGAAAATAATAAATGAAACAATATTGTGTAGTTGTGGATATGTTTGTGCCCTGATTTGTGGAGCAGGGTTGCCAACATTCTGTAAATTCAGCAACGTCTATCCAATGTTCATAATTATAAACAGATGTGTCTGTAATTCTGAATTGAAGCTACTGGTGCTTGTGCAAGATATTGGATAGACAGAGCCAGAGATATGGTTAATGCCATAATACATGTCCTGTAAATATGATTATACAAATCATTCATGTCCATTTTCACACGAAAATAGAATAGATAACCCTACGAAAAAAATGTGTGCGCCTCATACTTTATAACACACATGCTTCTGATCATGTAATCTCATAGCGGGTGTCAAACCCTTTTTACAAAGTAAATATTTGAGACAACTCTACAACTGTCGCAAATACTTCGGCACAAATAGCCGTGATAGCAGTAAACCACCAATACACCCCTGTAAGTGACAAACACAGACCCCCCAATAACAGTGACAGTCACACCTTTACCCTCCGTAGCAGCCAGAGGGAGAGGCAAAGATGCTGGAAGAGCTTACAGATGCAGTCTGTATGAGGGCCTCTGTATGCTCTTTTCCATGACACTTAGCTGTAGCATGCAGCTACATACATGTGGTTATATGTCTCATCATGCCAAAAATACCCTCAATGTGTGTCCTTTCCGGTCATTGTGTGTGTGTTTTAGTGATTTGTGTGCCTATACATAGCTGTATAATTATTGGTGAATCAGTGAATGCATATTTATGAATTAGAATGATAGTATATACCTGTAGAAAAATAATTCACTATTGTACATATTTAGGTATACATTAGTATCATTACATTTGTATGATTATGTGTGGATAGGAAAAATTTTTATATGACTTCCTCCGGTCTGAGCCTGGCATTTTACAATAAAGCTTAAATAGCACTTGTGCACTTTTCATATTAAAACTGAAATTCTTTATTTATGTCTATTTGGCTCACTCAGATATCATTAACAACATATCTGCCTTGTAAGAGCTGAAATTCAGAAGCAGTGGTGAAGTGCGTAGATGCTACGACAAGCGGTAACTTCCAAGTACGTCCATTCACATGACATTTTTCATCAACAGTGGTGTATGAAAGTTAGCAAACCCTTAAAGGGGTTTTCTCACCACGCTGTTTCACAGAGCTAAAAGCAGCTTTAGATTTATGAGCCTGTCTCTTCCTGTTCAGGCTGTGGGTAGTTCTATAACAGTGATTAGTGTATCAGCTCAATATTCACAGCTCTTCTAATCAGGGCTGTATTTATAGGTCTTGCTGCCCCGGGCACTAAACCTCAAAACGCCCCCATTTACCAGCTGTCAACCCCAGAATTTGCATAACCACACCCTCATTTCAAGTCACGCCCATTTTGCTAAAGGACACATCCACTACACTCAACTATGTAATGGTTCTGGAGGAAAGCTTATTGAGGGGCAGGGCTGTTCCTAGGCCAAATTGCACTCAGGGCGAGATGAAAAAAAATCCCCCCCTCCCCCCTTTAACATGTTGAGCCATGATGCAACACAGTACATCACCATCAACCAGAGCCAAAATATACAAAAATCTTTAGCACAATGTGCTATGTATAAAACTACTAAATAACAGTTATACAGTGATCAAATAACACTGCTAAACAAAACCAGATTCCCAAGGCTAATAGTACCAATGTCCTACTACGGCCATTTATCACCACGGTGATCGAATAATACCGCTAGATATCACCACCACATAGTGACCAAATAATACCACAAACTCATGACCACATATCACCACCACATAGTGACTGAATTATACACCACACCATGACCACAGATCATCACCACGACTCTTCACTGTAGAATTTACAAAACAAACATCTTATACTCCTCACTTTTCCAACACTTCCCTACCAATTCCTATCGCTGTACAAACTCCCCATCTATAGCACCTCTAATGGTAATAATTACCCCATTGTGCCTCTACCAGTAAAAGTGCCCCCAAACTGCTATGGGGCTCCCATTTGTGCACAAAGTTTCAGTCTTCTTTTGTACTCCCATATAATAGGTAGTTAAATCCCCCAATATAGTATGTAGGTACACCCCCAAACTAGGTAGGCAGATAGGGAAACTCCATTTTAGGTAGGGAGTCCTCAATTAGGTAAGTGTATAGTGCCCCATTAGGTAGGTAGACTTATAGGTCCCACAATGGATAGGTATCTAGGTCCCCTATTAAGTACATAGATAGTTAAATAGGCCTCCCCAATAAGTAGAAATATAGGTACGTATTATGTACCTCTAAACTCCCTGAAGGTAGATATAGCACCCCTGTAGGTACATAAAGTACTCCTGTAGCTAAGGATATGCCCCCTGTAGGTAGATATAGGCCCCCTGTAGATAGATATATATACACCCTGTAGGTAAATATATGTCCCCTTTAGGTAGGAATATGCCTCCTGCAGTTAGGTGTATGCCCCCTATGGGTAATAATTACAAATATATTGTATATATTGTAGGTAATTATTATAAACATATGCCCCCTGCAGCTTATTATTAATATATATGGCCCCCTCTAGTTTATCATTAATATATATGGCCCCTGTAGTTAATTATTAATATATATGGCCCCTCTAGTTTATTATTAATGCAAATATGGCCCCTGTAGTTTCTTATTAATATATACATGGCCCCTGTAGTTTCTTATTAATACATATTTGGCCCCTCCAGTTTATAATTATCACTATATGGCCCCCATAATTTATAATTAATACATTTATGGCCCCCGTTTCATAGAAAATATTGTCCAGCATTCAAGAATCCTCCAAATCATGCGGCATAGCATAAAAAACTTAATCTTTATTGCAAAATATCATTAAAAACTTGTATCATCTTCATATAAACACGTGCAGTCGACACAGTACACACCAAAAAAACATTGGGATCAAAGCATGGTCTGATATAGCATTACAGACCGACGCGTTTCGGTATATCTACCTTATTCCTGGTCTGACTAAACATGAAGCTGCCTGATTTAAATAGCACAACGGGAATGACATCACTAAACGTTTCCCTCCCTAGTTAACCCTTGGTTGTATTTTGGCAGACATAACGTCATATTAGACATACATTTAAAAACATATATTTAAAATTTAAATTATATGCTTACGATATCTGACCAATCGCATAGTGTAAAATATAAAGTATGGAATGGTATATCTTAAGAACTACAATCCTCAATAGATATACAAAATATCATTTAACATTGAGACCTAATGGTTGTCTCGTAGATAATTTAAAAATCCACTTTGCTTCACTATTTAGTAATTTACCTTTCAGATCTCCTCCTCTATCAGATAGAAACACTCTTTCAATGCCCATACAGCTGAAAGACGCTGTATCGCCTGCATGTACCGCAATGAAGTGTTTGGATACAGCTGACATATTTCTATGCCAGACACTTTTGCGTGCGTCAGATAGGTGGCGTCTCATCCTTGTTTTCTATGTATTTGACGTACAGCCAACATATTGTATCTGACAAGATCTACATGATATGAGATACACCACATTCCTTGTGTTACAATTTATATATTGATGTATTTGGTAAGTTTTATTTGTGACATTTTCTGTTGACTCATAACTTTTTTGCATTTGATAAACAATTTTATTTACAATTGAAAGGAGCTTCAATGGGCGCCAAATTTTCCCCCTCCCCTCAACATTTTTATGGGAATGTGGGAGGAAGAATTTTTGTTTACGGATAGGAATACATTTACCTCCCATATCAGGTGGTATGGTCGCTTTATTGACGACCTCCTCCTGATATGGGATGGTCCCTCAGATCACGTTTCTGAGTTTGTTTGCTATATTAACAGTAATGATTGGAATCTAAAATTTACTCATCAGGTTCAAAATTTGGCAATTGATTTTTTGGATGTTACACTAGTGGGGATGCATGGCAGCAACGTCGCAGTTAGGCCCTACTTCAAGCCAACTGCACAGAATTCTATTCTCAGTGCGAAATCATGTCACCCGCCAAATTTTAATACATAACATACCTACGGGTGAACTTATTAGAATGAAAAGAAATACAAGTAGCATTAAGGACTATGAACAACAACAAAATATGACCATTCACAAATTGAGACAACGAGGATATACAGAAAAAAATTTGATTAATTGATTAATGATAATTCAATACGGCAAAAAAAGAATGAATATGCTGGTATTACATTCAGTACAGTTTACTCATTACAATATACTGTAATAACATAGTGGCAATTATAAAAAAAACATTTACCCATGCTAAATGCTCATCCACAACTTAGAGAAATTCTCAGCAAGGGTAAAAGATTCGTGGCAAAAAAATGTCCCAGTATAGGATCCATAGTTTCATCTAGTTTATTTTGTAGCCATAAAGATTCTAATAAAATTTGGCTTACACATAAAGGATCCTAGAGATGTGGCCACTCAACATGTCTCACATGTAAATATATGGAAACAGAAGATCATTTTTCTTCGTATGTCACAAACAAAATTTATCAAATACATCAATATATAAATTGCAATACAAAGAATGTGGTGTATCTCATATCATGTAGATCTTGTCAGATACAATATGTTGGCTGCACGTCAAATACATTGAAAACAAGGATGAGGCGCCACCTATCTGATGCACGCAAAAGTGTCTGGCATAGAAATATGTCAGCTGTATCCAAACATTTCATTGAGACATACAGCGATACAAGCGTTTTTTCAGCTGTATGGGCATTGAAAGAGTTTTTCTATCTGATAGAGGAGGAGATCTGAAAGGTAAATTACTAAATAGTGAAGCAAAGTGGATTTTTAAATTATCTACGAGACAACCATTAGGTCTCAATGTTAAACATGATATTTTGTATCACTATTGAGGATTGTAGTTCTTAAGATATACCATGCTATCCTTTATATATTACACTATGTGATTGGTCAGATATCATATGCATATAATTTTAATTTTAAATATATGTTTTTAAATGTATGTCTAATATGATGTTATGTCTGCCAAAATACAACCAAGGGTTAACTAGGGAGGGAAACGTTTAGTGATGTCATTTCCGTTGTGCTATTTAAATCAGGCAGCTTCATGTTTAGTCAGACCAGGAATAAGGTAGATATACCGAAACGCGTCGGTCTGTAATGCTATATCAGACCATGATCCCAATGTTTTTTTGGTGTGTACTGTGTCCACTGCACGTGTTTATAGGAAGATGATACAAGTTTTTAATGACATTTTGCAATAAAGATTACGTTTTTTATGCTATGCCGCATGAATTGGAGGATTCTTGAATGCTGGACAATATTTTCTATGAAACCTGCTGTTACCGTTTGTAGTTAATGGGAAGTATGAGCATTCATAAAAGGACACTCAAAAAGAATCAAGTGTAATCTTAAATATATTCTGATTATATGGCCCCCGTAGTTTATAATTTATACATATATTTCCCCCCCAAGTTTATAATTAATACATATATGGCCCCTTCAGTTTATAATTAATAGACATGCTCCCCCAGTATAGTTTGAATGAAAATAAAAAAAAAGGAACTCACCTCTTTCTGTTCGTTCTCCGCACGGCTTTCTTCAGTGTAAGCGGCATGACGTCATCATGCGGCTTACACCGGAGATCCTGAGGATCTCCTGAGCCAGAAGCTTCCGGCTGAGGAGATCCAGCGTCACAGGGGGCATGAGAAAATCCTCGGATCACGCCCCTTGCGACGCTGCTGTGTATGTACAGCACTCACTGAGCGCTGTTCATACAGAAGAGAAGGCAGGTCGGGCGAGGCGAGTGGCCCCGGGCGTTCACCTGCCTCGCCCACACGTAGGAACGGCCCTGGCCCCCAATGACACTGCCGCTGTGATCCTCCACTCACCCTCCTCCCCCCTACGGCCAGTTCTGGGGGGCAAGAGGGGGGTCACTCAGGGAAAAAAAAAAGATAATAAAGAAGCCGCCCAGCGCCGCCCCCTTATAGGTGTCGCCCTAGGCACATGCCCACACTGACATGAGAGCATGAGATCTTATCTGTGAGTAATTAGTCTCCTTTGTTTGTTAACACACTCTGTTCTCAAGCTGCTGGCAGTCCTGTGTTCCAACCTGTGGTAACAGCACTCCTTGCTCTCAGATAAGACAAAGAGCAGAGAGAGAAGGGGAGAGCAGGCTGGTAACCTAGAGAAACCTGTGTGCACTCGGAACAGATAAAATCTCTCTTATCTCCTCAACAAAGCAAAATAAACAAAGCAATATATATGGAAAAGTCTTCATTTACAGTTCCCTATAAGTTGAAAGCTAATCTTTGTAGTGAGACAACCCCTTTAAGTATTTTCTATATTTATGCTTAAAGGGGTTTTCTTACTACAATGATTAGCTTTTAGCACGTAGGGAAAGGTATGTGAAGTCTGTTAAACAATACAATGCTGCTTTGATTTTGCTTTGGTCAGGAGATAAAGAAGATTTTACACAAGTTTCTCTTGATTACCGACCACCTCTCCCCACCTCTGTCCTCTGTCTCTCATCTGACTGTTCTACAAGTTGCTGTACGACCATGGTAAGTCACTCCCTACAGAGTCTTATCTCTCACAACAGAGTTTGTTTACCTAAGTAAATGACAAGCTTACACTTTTAGACCTCTGCAGCCTTGTGTACTACAGTTTATAAATCCTCTGCAGTATGTCACTGTAAGAGGAATATCTTGGAACAGCAGAGCTGATATGTCAGATTTCTGAGGACCTCAGTAGAAGAGCTGCTGACACTCACAACGCTGTAGAAGGTTAGGATGATGAACTTCAAATTGTTTGGAAATGGCTTTACAGCCCCTCACCAGATAAATAGGCAGCAACAATTGCTTCTCTATGATCGTTACTGATTTTTTTTTCTCCTTGATATTGCATTAACACATGTCACATGCCTGCTTTAGAACCACCCACAGTCTAACCAGGAAGTGTAAGTATAAAGCTGGCTTTGGCTCTGTGACACTGCATGGGTGAGAAAACCACTTTCCGTTTGACATAAAACTACCTCAGATTTTCAGACAAGTTCTAAAAGTAGATAAAGTGAACAAAATCAAATAAATGAGAACAAAATATTTAACTTGGCCATTCATTTCTTAAGGATAATGATCCAATATCACATATCTGTGAGTGGCAAAAGTATATGAACCTTTAGGATTAGAAGATAATTTGATGGTGGAATAAGAGTCAGGTGCATTCAGTCAATGGGATGGCAAATAGGTATGAATGGACAACATGGATCTGTCAAAATCTGATATTTACACCACATGTTTGTGAAAGTGTATCATGACATGAACAAAGGAGATTTCTGAGTACCCTGGTTGATGCTTATCAGGGGGGAAAAAGTTACAAAACCATCTGTAAAGTGTTTGGATTCCACAGTCAGACAGATTGCGTACAAATGGAAGTAATTCAAGGTTATCATTATCCTCCCCAAGACTGGTCGACCAACAAAGATCATGCCAAGTGCAAAGTGTATAATGGGGTACAAGGTCACTAAGGAACTCAAGGTAACCTCTAAACAAATAGAGGCCTTTTTTACTTTAGTTAATGTTAAAGGGGTTGTCTCACTACAAGGATTGCTTTTTATGTTAAAGATTTTGCAATAACAAGTCCCTTTGCAATATGTGTCCATTAAAGGGGTTGTGTGAGAAACCCCAAAAAATAAGAACATATAGTGCAGCAATAGTAAAGCTAAGCAGTAACTATCTGTCACAATCCAGTGTGTGAATGACAAACGTTGTAATATCAGATATTATTGCCATGTTGGATCTTTCTCCTCACTGGGCCAGTGGGCGGAGCTACAGTTTCTAGGCGCGCTCTCTGAAAACTACATGTCCCACAACAGCCCCTTCCTCCCAGCTGAGCTGTAGATTCTATTTATTATATCCACACAACATTTATTATCTTTATAATGTGTGTGTACAACCCTCAGACCCCTTTCTACTCTGCATAGCCGTCCCTCATAACAGTAGTCCATCAGTTCAAGTCGGTTATGTCACTAGCCAGGAAGTAACTCACAGAGCCCAACGGCCATTTTGTTCTTCTATAATGATTATCCCCTAAACAAAACGAAAAGACTTTGCTAATTACCGGTATTTAGGATTTTGTTTCCTTATGACAAGTAGTTTATGTATTTAGTTACATAGTTAGTACGGTTGAAAGAAGACACATGTCCATCAACTTCAACCAATGGTGGGGAAATGTTTTTTTAAAAGGGG